>RXPK01002973.1:0-78784 GCA_004143645.1 Protaetia brevitarsis | reverse complement strand
GCTTCAAAAGCTACGTCCGGAGATGTGTACAAATCGTTAAATAGCATTAAGAGTAACGTGGTGGGTAGTGATGAGATTAGTATGCGCATGTTGAGGCTATGTGCTCCACTTCTTATTGAGTATATTTTGCATATTTTTAACTACTGCATCGATACCAGCACCTACCCCGACGCTTGGAAATCCGCAGTGGTACGACCTATTCCCAAGACTAAGCATGTAGATAGTCTGAATGACTTACGACCAATAAGTATATTACCAACTCTCGGGAAAGTTTTTGAAAAGTGTATTGCTCATCAGCTCAGTGGATTTATTGCTTCCAACAATATTCTGCCAGCTTATCAATCCGGATTCCGCACGGGTTTGGTTGCATTGCTGCATTAACGCATGTAGTCGACGACATACTCTATGAGGTAGACCAGGGAAAGGTGACTGCTCTTGTTCTGTTGGATTTTAGTAGAGCGTTTGATACACTACATCATGAAACGTTGCTCTCAAAATTAAAATCCAACGGCATTACGGATTCAAGCTTAGAATTGTTTCGTTCTTATTTGCGTAATAGAACACAGAGAGTTGTAATAGATGACAGGATATCCAAACCGGCGATGATAAATCATGGAACGCCGCAAGGCGCAATTCTAAGCCCCATTTTATTTAAATGTACACTCGCAGCTTACCCTAGTTCTGAACAACTGCAACTATCATTTATACGCTGATGATACCCAAGTTATCTGTCGTTTGAGCAATCAAAGCTTCTGCAGGCCAACAGCAATTAATGATGATCTCGAACGAATATCTGAATTTGCAGAGAGTCACCAACTAAAAATAACCCGTCCAAGTCACAGCTTGTTACTATTCGGCCACAAACGGCTCGTATCTACTCTGAGCGTAATCTTGAATTTTTATTCGAGGGCAACAACTTGCACGCAAAAGGTCGTAAAGAATTTGGGATGCAAATAGATAACCGATTACGCTTTGATCACAACATCTCGCATCTCATTAGAAAAGGAATTTCAGCCTTAAAAGCGGTTTATATTAACCGGAGTTGCTTTGATACACCAGCAAACAGCTATTGTGTGAATCTTTGTGCTCTCGCATTTTAATTACGGAGATGTACTGAATGGTAGCTGTCTCACGAAAGAAGACTCGAGAAGGATCCAAATGGTACAAAATTCTGTTTACGTTTGACATATGGTATGCGAGGTAGGAGAGGTATTAGCCGAGCTTTGTTGGAGTCGCAGACCTTAACATGCATAACCGCAGAATACTTCACAGCGCTTCATTTTTTTTCAAAATACTAGAAAGTAAAAAGCCTCCATATCTGTACAGTAAACTACGTTTTCGGTGTGAGGATCATAACATCAATGTTCGCAACAGACATCTGCTGACTATACCCAGGCATAGGACGGAAGTATACAAAAGAAGTTATACATATAATACAGCTGCGGTGGTGAACAGGTATATACTGGCAACGGACATTGGCACAGCCCAGGATTTCTGCTTTAGGTGTATGATAAAGCATCGCCTGTTTACCGACCAGTGTGAAGGTTCAGACTAGTGCTTGCGGGGCGGATGGTTCGGGTGGGGGACTTGGTTTGCACCTGTAATGTGTTGTGTGTAATATAGTGCATTCTTTTTTTATTATCTTTTTTTTCTCTTTTGTTATTAATTCCTGTATAATAGATTAAAGAAGAACGCCAATGCAACAATGTATTGTTCTGTAGGCGATTTAATCTTTTGGCAAGTTGTGGTATAAATATGTAGGTTAAAGTATTGTTGTAGCTGTTGTTTGTAATTACCTTTCATGCTACTGCCATAAATACGCATTATTATTATTATTATTATTAATTTTGCCCACCCTGTACATATTAATGCGCGCGGCATACGCCAGTGATTTATTCCTTCCCCGCTATTCTCTACAATATGTCTGTCCTTCCCTCATAACGTTAGCTAAAATATAAAACAGAAAAAAGATACTAATACAATAATCGAAAGTATGCAGTAATTACGAATCGCTGCAGTAGAAACATCCAATACGTCAACCTTAGTGCAATATAGAAATCTGTATCCGAGTAGTAAGTGAAAAAGGTATGGAATTGCATTGTATGCTATTATATTTCTGCAAACAGTACTGAAACATAAATTAAAAATAAGAAGAGACCTATATACCTAAACATTTTAGAGGGATGGAGATAAAGGAGAAACAATAATAAATAAATAAATAAGTAGACGTCTATACAAAAGAACCAGTACAAATAGATTTATAATGACCGATTCAAATCACTATGCACAATATGAATAGCTGGCATTAAGTTCCTAATCAATAGAGTTATAAAATTCCTACTTAACATAACAAGTCGAGATTCAACAAAAATTGTAATTCGTTAAAAGGTAGCGATCTATAATGGTTACTCCTCTATGATGTAGTCCGAGTATTAAAGAAGTCAATACACTATGTAAGAGGACATGACTTTATACCTTTAACGAAGAAAAATGTTTGTTAAATTGCCTTTCCATCGTATTTCAAATGGTTCAGGCGACATTTGCTTGAACATTTGCTTCTCCTCGCTGTGTAACGGAACGGGTTTTCTTGTCTGGAAACTTTGGATGGCAGCCCAAATTCAAATAAGACAAGCAAATTCCGTCTCGCAGACAACCCCTCCTGCTCTTTTGACTGGCGAGCCATTGCTGGGAAACAAACTTTTTGTTCGGTAGCGAATGGTTTTAGTAATTTTAGCCAAAGGGAAGATTATAAGATAAAAGTAAAGGCGTGTGATAAAATTAAACATGGGTGATACTAAGAAAAGTGATAGGGACAGTGATGATTATTCGACTGATGATAATATGAAGAAAAGAAGAGCAGATGCAGATGTGGAGGGAGTGTTCATAAAGAGTAAAAAAACACAGAGGACCCCAACGAAAGAACCAAGCAGGGAAGACCACAAACTAGATTTGATATTAAAAATGATTACTGATATGAAAAATGATCAGAGCGTAATTAAGAATGAAGTAAAACAATTTAGGGAGCAACAAGAAGTGTTTAACGTAGAAATACTTAAAATGAAAGAGGAAAATGAGCAATTAAAAAAGGAAAATAAACTAATAAGAAAGGAAAATACAGAGATCAAAAAAGAATTATTAGACATAAAAAGAGAGATGAATTGGATAGAAAAGGAAAAAAAAGAAAAATAATATCGTGATAAAGGGATTAGATATACATACGAATGATACAGAAGCAATAAGGAATAAAATCAACAACTTCATAGGGACGCATTTAAAAGTAAACGTTTTAGCTAAAACAGTAATTAAAATAGGGGAAAAAATGTGTGTGGCAGAATTGGAAAGCGAACAGGACAAAGTATGCGTGATGCAGAAAAAATCGCAACTGCGGAATCTGACAACAGGTAAGATTTATATTAAAAATGATCTAACAAGGATAGAATTGGAAAAACAAAAACATATAATGAGGAGAGTGAAGGAAGAGAAGGGTAAAGGAAAAATAGTGAAAGCAGGGTACAATAAAGTAATCATAGACGGAGTAGTGTGGAGATGGAATAAGAGTACTGGACAGCTGGAAAATCAAGAGACAAAAAACTAGAAGGCTGTGCGGAGGATGGAAGAATGGAGTTGGACCGGGCTATTGGATGGGACATGACAAGGGCAAATTAAAGGGAAATACGAATAAGAAACAACAAGGTGGTAAAAACGCAAACGTATGGGTAGAGCGAAGGCTGAATACAGACGATGTAGTTAAGAAGATAGGTAGGAAGACAAACAAAAACGAACAAAATATACAATTATGGCGGATAGCAACATGGAATGTGAGGGGAATGAAAGACAAAGAGAACGAGATAGTAGATGAATTTAACAAATTTAACATCGATTTTCTAATACTGACTGAAACCAAAAAAAAAGGAGAAGGTGAAATATTACTAAAGGATGGACATTTATTTATATTTAAGGGGGTGTCGCAAGAAATGCATGCAGCAGCGGGGTTGGGATGTTTGATTAATAAGAGGATGATAAAATATATTAGTAATTGGGAGACATATTCTGAGAGGATGCTGAAAGTGGAACTAGATATAAACATGGGGCAGAAGATTACATTAATAGCGGTGTATGGTCCAATGATGATGAGCTGGCAGAAACGAAAGATAAATTTTGGGAAGATCTGAATCTAATAACGGAAAGCAGCGCAGGTAAAATATACATAGGCGGGGATTTTAATTCAAGAGTAGGTAGAGGACTAAGGAAGAATGAAGTAATAGGAACGCACGGTGAAGACACCAAAACCAACAATGGTCAAAGACTTATAGATTTCTGTATGCTTAATAAGATGATTGTGGCCAATACTTTCTATGATCACAAGGATATACACAAGTTTACAAGGATTGGTAAAAAGGGAACGGAAAAGTCAATAATTGATTATATACTGGTAGAACGAGATAATAGGAAAGAGGTTACAGACGTAAGGATATATAGAGGAGCGGAGATTGGAAGCGACCATTTCATGCTCATAGGAAAAATACGTAAAAAATACGTAAAAATAGCTGGGATGTAAGAAAGAATGAACCGAATAATATAAAAGAATATGAAGCAGTGAAGACATACAAACTTAGAGAGGAAATAATTGCTAAGAGATATGAAGAGGAGATAAGGAGAATAATATATAGGGAAGGAGTGACAGTAGGAGATGAAGATATTGAAGAAACGTGGAGGATCTTTAAGGCGACAGTCAATGAGGCAGCCAAAAAAGCCTGTGGGATAATAAGAAAGAAAAAGGTTAGGAAAGCAACTACATGGTGGAATGAAAGTGTGAAACAACAGGTCAAGTGTAAAAAAGAGAAATGGAGGATATATTTACAAAACAGAACACAAGATAATTACAATAAATACAAAGAGCAGAGGAAGAAAGTTAAAGAAACCATCAGAATGGAAAAAGAGAAGAGTTGGAAAACATTTGGTGATAAACTGAAAAAGCTTTAGAGGAAATCAAAAACTGTTTTATGGAGTCTTAATGAAGGTTAGGAAAGGGAAGCACACGATGAGAAATATAATAAAAGATAAAAATAGTAAACTATTAACGGAAGGAAAACAAATTATGGAAAGGTGGAAAGAATACTTTCAGGATTTGCTAAGACAACAAATACCACAGCCAATTGAAGAAACAAGTACTGAGTTCCCGAAGAGAGACAAAACCACAGAAAATCTGGAAATCACAATAGAAGAAGTCAAAGAAGCAATAAGCAAGATCAGAAACGGAAAGGCCGCAGGACATGATAAAATAACAGCAGAGATGTTTAAGAACATAGGCGATGATGGTACCAAAATTGTTTTGGAAAATCTGTAACAAGGCATGGAAGGAGAAAAAGGTACCCAAGGACTGGACAACAGGAGTAATTGTACCAATATATAAGAACCGTGATCAAAAAGAGTGTAATAATTATAGAGGTATAAAGTTACTAAGCACAGCAGCAAAGATCTATGAACGAATATTAGAAAGAAAACTACGAGACATCATAGAACCTACCCTGGAAGAGGCACAAAGTGCATTTAGACGAGGAAGAAGTACGCAAGATCATGTTTTCACATTGAAACAAATTATAGAGAAGTCGATCAAAAGCAAAACGAAAGCGTACTTCCTATTTATAGATTTACAAAAAGCCTTCGACAGAGTACCTAGAACGAGAATGTGGAAAATACTAGAACAAAGAGGGGTTAGTCGACTAATAATTGAGGCAATTAAATCACTGCATAAAGATAATGAGACTTACGTAATATACCAAAACATGAAGTCAGAAACCTTTCTTACAACGGATGGTCTTAGGCAAGGAGGTGTTATAAGCCCACTGCTGTTCAATGTACTGCTGGATCAGGTCATAAAGGAATGTCAACCCCAAATGAGAAAACTAAGAGTTGGATACAGAAATTTGAAGAGAGTGGAAATATCAGAATGTGCATTTGCGGATGATGTAGTGATAATGGCAAGAACTGAAGAGCGACTACAATAAAACATCAATATATGGAATAAGACACTAGAAAGATATGGCATGATAATAAACACAGAAAAGACGAAAGTAATGGGTATAATGCAAGATAAAGAGAAAATTAACATTAAAATCAGTGGAAAGAACATAGAACAAGTGAATGAATATAAATACCTAGGAGTAATTATACAGAACGACGGAAAAGAAGATAAAAAACATACAAGAAAGAATAGAAAAAACAATAAGGCTATATCATGCAATAAACCGTACATTTATAAGGAAAAAAGAAATAGCTAGAAAAACTAAAATGACCATTTTTAAAACTGTATATAGACCAACTCTGATATATGGTAGTGAGACATGGACAATAAATACGAATAGACTTCTTAGAAGAAAAACAGCTGGGATGGTGGGGACACGTTCAAAGGATGGGAGAAACGAGACAAACGAGGAGAGTATGGGAAGCAAGAGTAATTCCAAGAACAGGAAGAGAACGACCTCCAGAAAATTGGGATACTACAGTAGCAAAGGCTATAAGGAGAAGAGGGACGAGTGTGGAGGAGGCAAGAAATATCGCCAAGGATAGAGGAAGGTGGAAAATACTGTGTAGAGCATAGAATAATATATCCCTACACCGAGAGGTATCTTGGGATCACGATTATATATATATATATATTTTAGCCAAAGATGTTTCCCAACTGTGTTTTCCACCGTCAGTCGAAGCAGGGCCGTTAGTTAGCCTAAGGATTGTCGACTTACCCTTCTCGTCGGCTTTCTCTTATCGATGATAACTTCCTCTCCAACCCCTTTCTAAGGGTTCAAACTGAACTTCTTTTAAATAGCGAAATAATAGAACGACTTATATTTTTAACAATTATATTTTGAGTAATTTAAGACATTGAATAAAAAACTCACAAACTACACAATTAAATAAATTAACAAGTGAACAAAAATGAACAAAACACAATTTTGTTTTAACGAATTTTTGTAACAATTAAGTTAAGCTAACAATCTACGAATTTAATAAAATATCAAGCAAATGACAAAACAAAACACAACTATTTAGATGAACTTTTTAGGCTTTTCTTAACAATCTTGATTAACTTAAATTCTAGTAATTCTTACTTCCAAACCATTTATTAAGGGAAAGAGGGAGAGAGAGCGAACGAGTTACGGTTTTCACGTATTTGCTTTGGTTAGTTTTAAGCAGAAACTTTGAACATCTTACCGACCGATGTGGGAAAAATAATTCTTCTCGTAATCCAAATTTTAGGGCACAAAATTTACACAACACTCACAAAAATTTAGGCAAAATAAAAGGGGGTATTTAAGCGGTTTTAGTATCAAAATCACTAATCACCTGTCGAGGAATGCTATTGCTTCCTGTTCTCGAATTTTTTAGGCTCAATTTTAAATGCAAAATTTTAAGATGAGAAGTTTTAATTCTAAGAAATACAAACACTCGACGAAGGGGGCGCGTGCTTATTCCTGGAGCTAGATTGAAGGATCGCGAACTAATTAATCCTAAACCGCAATGTTAAGGGTTTTATAAACTTTAATTGTGACGTCAATTGGCACCAATAACTAGTTTCGCTTCTCTTTACAGAAGAGCGCAAGTATGACCGAAGGCGTTATTTTTCTGACTTTCAGACGTCCTACTTGAGAGGACCGTGGGAATTGCTGATCGGCGTTTTGTAACATACAATAGACAAAGTAGTAGATAAATACAAAGTAATACCATATATCTTAATTACGCGAGTCTTTAACGAAAATAGATTAGTTTTCCTGTGAGGCAGACGCTACTCACAAATGCCACGGTACCTATCAACTGCGTATTAATAAAATGAATTTAAATTCTCGCATTATACAGGATGGAATTTCGAATTCTTACAGCTGAACACACTCAGAAATCTTTAGGGACGTGAAATATAACCTCATCCCAACGAAAGATCGGGAATTAGGCGAACGATCGGAAATCATTCAGCGTTGCGCAACATACAAACGATACCGGAGATAAAATCGACATAGAAAACTTGAATTAGTGAAAAATGTAGAATCGATCGAAAAGTTAGACGCATAGGAAACCACAAATAAATATGTAAAAAACTTATTGTGTAGGGAAGTGGTACCCGTCCTTCACTCATTTTGGGGTGAATAGATTTACATTTGTCATTAATTCTGGGTATTTCGAAGGTCTAATAGTCGTAGAAAAAGCACTTGTAAAAATATATTGTTTCTTCTTTATAGGAGTGTATGAATTCCGTGGCTGTTTTTTACCTTTTTGTGGTAGGAAATAATGAAAGCTAGTCTTCAGTAAACATGTTATTTCTTTCACAACTAACTAACAAGGTCGGATTTATATGCATTTAAATAGGTAAAACATGCATTTGAATCTGAAAAATATGCATTACAGAATCACTCTCTTTTTTTATTTAAACTGTTGCCAGGAAAAATTAATACAGAGATGAAGCTGTATATATATTTTTATGTTGATAGAATAAATAAATTTTGATTTAATTATTATTAAAATAGCAAGCAAGATATTTTTCTAAATTTTCTGGAGTAAAATTTTTTCCTGTCAGATATAATATAATGTGGGAGAATCGTGCGACATACTGGTACGTATTCGTACTCTAGTAACTTTTCTATGCTATGGTGCAGTCATTCGAACAGTTCCACTCAATACTTTTTTTGTTACAAAGCGGAGAAATTTCGAATGCTTGGCGAAAATAGCTTCAAGTTTGGTATAGTCTTTTTTAGCAAACATCTGGTGCATTTCGAAAAAGTCTTGAATGACCGTTATCCTTTCAAGGTTTTTACGCGGGTTTCACCTGATGCTTCCAGTACTTTAATTGTCTGACCAGTATTTTGAATGAATGGCATTCTACAATTAACCCAAAAAACTATGACCCAAAGATAATATACTTTAGGGTGCGCGACAAAGATTCCGCAACTTTTTCGGCTTGTTGCAGCGATTTACATTCTCAGAATTAAAGTTTGTTTCCAAAAAAATTTTGACTTTATACTCATTGATTATTATGAGTCGATGAGTATGGTGCATAAATATAGAAGATATGCTGTCGAACCGAGATTCATTCTTACAACACTCGTAACTGTAATAGTATTAATCTTCCGAAAACTGTACCTCTCTTTGCAAAAATTCTCTGTACTTCATGGGCTTCTCTTTTCAATAAATTCTTCGTTTATATTAACTTCTCCTAATTTAACTACATTTCGACGAAAATTGAAGATGATATTACTGAAACACTGCATTGTTTATTGGCAATAAATCTTATCTACAGGGTGATTCTCAATATACGCGACAAATTTTAACGCTGATTCCTGGGTTATTTTGATCATAAAAGTTCACAAAACATATGTCCAACTTGCTAATTCTAAGTTGTACATTATTTAATAGTAAGTTAAAATAATTAACTTTTATTATAAATTAACAAAATAATAGTAAAACAGAATAACTTATACTAACTGTTGAAAATGACCGCCCCCAACTGCAATACAAGCTTCTATCCTCCGTAGTATTGACTGGCGAGTCCGTTTTAAAATACCAGGGTATTTCGAATTGTTGAAAAGCTGCGATAATCAATTCTCAGTTCATCGACATTTCTATGGGAGTCGTAATAAATTAATGATTTATGTGACCACAGAGAAAAAGTCCAAATATTTAAGTCTTGGAGACCGAGGAGGCACGTTTATGGACCTCCTTGTCCTATCCACGATCTGGATACGTGATTGTCCAAAAACTCGGCGAGCAACTAAACTAAAATGCGCTGGAGCTCCGTCATGCATAAAATACATTTGTATCTTAATTGCAACGGAACTTCTTCCAGCAGTAGGGGTTAGTTTCTCCTCCAGAAAATTGCGTATACCTCACCATTCAACCGCATCGGTAAAAAATGTGGACCTCTTTTAGTGATCTCCAAAAATTCCGGCCACACATTGACAGAGAATTGATGTTGATGACGGGCATTCACTATTCGTGCGGATTTTCTTCGCCCCATATGTATTATTATGAAAATTAATAATCGCGTTTCTAGAGAAAGTAGCCTCGTCGGTGAAGAAAATTTGAGCCAAATAGTTAGGATTTTGTGCGATTTTGTGTTGCATCCATGGCAAAAGCCACTCTTTTGCGAAATCTGCCGGCAAAAGTGCCTGCACCCGTTGAATGTGATATGGATACAACAGTTATCTCCAATATTCTCCAAACTGTGGCCTGACTAATGGTTAAAGCAAACGCAATTTTCTGGGGCTTGTAGTAGGATGTTCCTCATTTCATTTAATATCATTTCTTTCAACTTGTGGAGTTTCTCCCTGTAGATGGGTGCCCATTATCAGTCGTCCGTTTTTTTAAAATTTCCCGTTTCACTAAGGCGTTGGTGAGACGGGCAAATATTGAATGATGCGGGATGATAGGTTCGGGTATCGTTCTTCATAAAGACGTCTAGCAGCACGCAAATTTTCATTGGCAAGACCGTAACGAAATGTATATCACACATCTCAGCATTCGTGTAATTCATTTTAGAAAAACAGAACTGCAATAAACTGAATGAATACTTTGACAACTACTGACAAATATTGAAATGACAAATAAACAATTCCTCTCAACACAATAGTTTTTGAAGAACCAACTGTGATTTATTATCGTGTTAGTCATAGCTCATTTTATTATTAAACAATTCAATAACTTTAAAACCAAACCGTTTTTGATATATACTCATATGAACTTTTATGATCAAAATAACCTCAGGAATCAGCTCCTAAAATGTTCGCATATATATGAGAATCACCCTGTATATCTAAGTATACTATTAAATTACAAAAGTAGGCATGAATTGAAGGGATGCTAAAAAAATATTAGAGTTGTAAAACATTGGAACTAATTTTGTGAAGTGGTTATAAATGTGTTCTGCAAGACCTTAAACTCTAACATAAAGTGGAAAAGATAGTAAACAGTAAATACAAAATACAATACGTTAAATATTATAACACAATAAACCTTTTTGTTCAGCGGCCTGAACAGGGAGATAGCGGTGCATGTTTAGGTAATAAGTCTTTTATTATTTTACTGAATTCGTTCGGTCTTCAGTTAACAATTAGAAACCCACGTGTTCCCGAAACAATTGTGCGAATTGACAAAATTTGATGTAGTACGGAGTGATCAAGATATTATGTGTCTATTACTACGCCACCGTCTTGTGATATCTTGTATATGAAGAACTCTATTTTTTTTGGTTTCTAAGCAGTTACTATGCGACTTCTACGCCCTACAGTTTCCTGCATTGCTTGCTTGAACGTCCGATTATTTTTGCTCTGTTCGTTTATAGAGTAACGAGCTTTACTGCCAAATGCTTTCACGAACTTGAAGACAAAATCGTACTAAAACGTTCCATTATTCTCACTCTCACGTCATTGGGTTACGCGTTTGTTTGATTACGATGACCGTGTATGACTTTATACAAACTATTCAGAACAGACGGATTCTGGAGCGCGGATAATATGCACTCTGTCTTTTCCTATTTGCGGGAGTTAGTTACACCGTCATATGTGTTTTTGTACTTATAAAGTTTCTGGAGTAATTGCGCTAATGCGATGTAATCAATATGCGCTCATACAGCTGCGTCGCCTTGTGGAGATATGGCACTCGAGCATATCAGAAATGTTGTCTGATATGGCTTTTTGTGGGTGTATTGGCAACTGTACTGCGGCTTGATTTTCCACCGATTGCGATCGAGAACAATGTTAGACACTTTATTTTCGTTGTGAAGATATACCCTTGTTCCATGTCCACTGTTATTCTAATTGCGATCGTCGAACCCCAGGTCAACCTTATTGGAACATTGCTAGATAGAATGAAAACTATTTTAATAACACAGACCGAAAATAACGCCGATGGAATTGAAGGTGCTTATCGAAAGCTCACGGAACTACTATTTGCGTTTTACCGATCATTGAAAGTTCGAATGACTACATAAATCGTTCTTGCTATACACGTGCTATTAATGTTTTACTGGAACTTCTCACATTATACTGCGTCGCAAACCATGTCATAACTAATACTTGCATCTACACTTCATTTATTATCTATTAATGTCAGTTTTTGGCGTCGGTGTCTCATATTATCCTTGCTACAAAGTCGACCGTTACATTTTCCTGGTAAATAACTGTCGCTATACCATTCGCACAAAAGCTAACGTGAATCTTTTTTTTTTCAGAATGACAGAGTGCTTTCAGTTCTTTTATCGTGTTTGCTGGTGTAAAACTAACGACAAAGCACAGCGAAGATACGAGTAATTTTTTATTCATTCTATTTTTCAGTTATTATAGTTTTCGTTGTTGTTATCATATTTGTAATCTTAGTAGCTGCCTAGTAGGCGATGAATTCTATTAAAACAGCAGATGGCGATCGTTTTTTGATATTTAAATGGTAGTACAGAATTAAATTAAATTGTACAAATGAAGTTTTTAAAGAATAATGAATTGTATGGTTTATGTACTGACAAGGGAACACCGCGGGTTGTCCCCCTCCGTTTTCCGATGAAACTTAACAAGAATCGAAAGAGTACCTTAAAATAAGAGACACGTTTTTTTTTATCGGCGTATCGACGATTTGGGGTACAGTCCCCTCCAAGTTTGCACGATTTTTCAATTTTTTGCAAATATTTTCCTAATATAAATAAACAGATATAAATTTTCTTCTTAACATAATTTGCAGCATATTGCATGGCCCTAAGGTGGGCGTCGTCCGTATTCGCAAAGGTTAATACGGGGACGGGTGCCCGCACCCCCCCATTTTTTTACATTTTTCTTTTTCTTATTCATCAAAGAAGGCCGATTTTTACATAGAATACGATATGTTATAACAAGTTTAGAAAATTATAATTTGTAAAAATAGAAAAAAATAATAAGCTTCAAACTAATAAACTTGTCTATTGATATATATCAAATGAACTATAACAGAAATAATTTTTTCTTAACATAATTTCCAGCATAATACGTGGTTTCAAAGATAGATATCTTCATAAAAGCTAATAACGGGGACGGTTACCCCATACTGCCGCATTTTTTAATTATAAGTTTATTCATATTCACCAAAAAAGATCGCTTTTAGATAGAAAACAATGGTTACTACTTGGACATTAATAACTATACGAAACTTTTATCGGTGGTAGCAATATAAATCATTTTATCAATTGCAGTTAGTGACTGGCGTTATATATTTCCTTATAAAAATGTTATTCATTCTTAGGAATTACCATAATCCTTTAGTGCGTATATATGAACAAATTTGCTACACAGGACGAAGGATAAATAATCATACATATATATTTTTTAATTTATTTCAAGTTTTTCGTGCAATTAGGTGTACATGTAAGATTCAATGGAGCATAAATATAATAAGTTGTTTGTAACGATTATAACATTTCGAAACAATAGAACAGAATTAGAAAAATTATAAGCTTATAAATGTTTAAAATACATGACATACTGTAATGCGATTATTGGTATATATGTATTGCAATAGCGAACAAGATTAATATACATACAGTAATTAAGCTACGTAAGTACTACAGTAGTGATAGTTTGTGTAAAGTGTTTAAAACACAGATTTTTGTTTGCACCATGAACACCGCACAATAGCTGGTTTATTGCAATACTACTACACAAGGATGTAGACTGCGCATCTTTGTTAAAACAAACTCTACGGACTTTTAAGGGCCAGGTTCCTCAAGTATCCACTCTATACCACGAGTACTTGAATACGTGGAAAATCTTGGGGAAGAAAACTGATTATGGTTAGGGATTGAACTTAATAATATTATTTCTCTGATGTAAATTCTATGTTGTATTCATAAGAATCACTATATCGAAAAAGTTCTAACAAAATTTTTCCACAGTCTAAAACATATACATCTAGAGGTTGTACCATCGGCTGTCGTTTTTTTTGGTATATTTAAAATGTTCAAAGTTTTGTCTTTTGCACAACTGCTGAAGTTCGGCAACACAATGTCCACTCCAAGAATCAATCAAAAGCACACTCTTTAGCCCGGTATTCGACTGAAAAACATCCGTTGGTCAGGTTTTGAATGATTTGAAGTGAGCTTACCAGATATCTGAAGTGACTGAAAATTAATTAATTAACTCAGTATGCGTAGATAAGTGTCATATCAAATTATCACAATAGCACGTACATATATTATTTTGAGTTATTATTACATTATTAATTTCTAAATTTATTATACATCACCGTTTTCTATGTAAAAGCGATCTTTTTTTGATGAATAATGAATAAACTTATTATTAAAAAAAATGCGGGGGTATGGGTACCCCCGTCCCCCGTTTATTAGCTTTTTATGAAGATATCTACCTTGAGACCATGTATTATGCTGGAAATTATGTTAAGGATAAAAAGTTATTTCTGTTATAGTTCATTTGATTTATATCAATAGACAAGTTTTATTAATTTTGAAGCTTTATTATTATTTTCTATTTTATACATTATTATTTTCTAACTTTTATACATCATGTATTCTATGTAAATCGGCCTTCTTTGTGATGAATAAGAAAACGAAAAAATTTTAAAAAATGGGGGGTACGGGGTACCCCGTCCCCCGTTATTAACTTTTTGCAAATACGGACGACGCCACCCTTAGGGCCATGCAATATGCTGCAAATTATGTTAAAGAAGAAAATTTATATCTGTTATAAATTTATGGAAATATTTGCAAAAATTGAAAAATCGTCCAAACTTTGAGGGACTGTACCCCAAAAATCGTGCGGATACGCCGATAAAAAAATACGTGTCTCTTATTTTAAGATTACTCTTTCGATCTGTTTAAGTTCATCGAAATCGAGGGGGACACCCGCGGTGTTCCCTTGTGAGAAGAATGTGAGAGAAACTGTTTTTGGTTTCACGAGTCTACAGAGTGGTCCAATTTGCTTGTCAGAATAGGGCATCTCGGTAATCGTAGGAGATACGAAAAAACAAACAACCAAGTGTCGATCTCTTTTTCTAAGATATGCTCGATGACGAAAACTAAAATTTGTTATATGCTTTTGTTTTTGAGTTATAGCCAAAAATTGATTTTTTCTGTTTTTCGCCTACGGCATAAAGTTGAATTTTTTTAAATGTAAGTCGTAGTAGGCAGTGGCATAAGTGGAGAGATTTGTTTTCTCTTTTGAAAAATATATGATTTATGGGGTCGATTTCTGGCAGTTATCCAATAAAACCTATTTACGTTATTAATTTAGTAGCATATGACAAACACGAGCGTGAAATAAACAAACATATGATCACTGATCATTAGACGATTTCCTTTTATTCGAAGTAGAAATGTAAAATAACTAAAAATTTATTACATGAAATGTTCAAACTGCATTCCATTATTGTCCAAACACAATTGACATCTTTTACTTACGTTTCTAACTGCATTATAAATATGTATGTTGGAAACAGCATTTAAGCATTTTTCAAAATTTTGAATTAATTCTATGAATATTATTGTGCGGTATCTTATATAAACAATCCTTTACATACCCTCACAGAAAGAAATCAAGCGGTGTCAAATTGAGGGATGTTGGCGGCCATTCTTCAGGCGCGTTTGCTCCAAACCAATTGTTTCCAAAATTATTGTTTAAAAAGTTTGTTATAATTCGAGCACTGCGTGCTGGTGCGCCGTCGTGTTGAAAAAATAAAGTCGTCTTTTGTTGTAGTGGAAGGTTGTCAATGATTTCTTCGATATTTTCTAATAAAATATAGTGAGTGTTAATATTTGTATTAAAAAAACGAAAATTGAAGGTTGTACCGAGGTACGAAACATCCTGTACAAACCCCGATAATGTTTAATAGAAAAATCCTAATACTACAACGATTTATACTTTTTTTTTCTATCTGTCACTGTTTGCGGGTTATAGAGGAATTCCGTGCTGGTGAAACACCCTGTATATCTAGTTGTGAATGCACTGTGCACACGCGCTTGTAATACCATTTTATTAAATGTCAAGATGTTTAAATTTTGTAAATGTTATAAATTCATAAAATTAAATAAACTGTAAAATGTAACTAATAAAAAGCATACCAACCAAGTGCAAGACATATCCGTTTGCAATGTGTCGTAGGACGATGAGTGAGATAAATATAATTTGTACAATTACTAGTCAAAAAAAAATCACAAAACTTAAATAAAATTTACATATGTGCATGTATTTCATTAAAGCGAATTCCATTTTTGCATGCAGAGTACTAAAGACGATACTTTTAAAATGGATAAAAAAGATCCAACACCTAAATAACTTAATAAATTAACCCTAGTCCTACCAACGTTTTATCGTAACGTGTCCTACCAAGGTGTGCCTCACAGGCACACATCTATTTGTACACATTGTTGATGTAAATAATAGCAAAATATGCATTATTTATTTCATGTAGTAGGTATACAGTAAGATTAAAACATATAGAAAGAATATTGTGTGTCAGAAGATATAATTTAAAAATAGTACAAGATAGTAAAATATTTGAAAGTTATTTATGTAGCTTGCAATTTGTGCACGTGAGTATTTTCTCTGAATGTTCACCACAAACCGTTTGCTTACACTTATCACATAACTGTGTTGACATTCTGCTTTTCTTTGATGGGCAAATATAGCACCGTTTTCGTTTACTTACTTCTCGAGCCGAAGACTCCCTGTGGTTGGTACTTGATTCAACGTAGTTTGTATCAATGAAGTATGACTTTTATGCAAGCCACTCAACTACGACGTCTAATTTCCCCCAGTACTAATTCTGTTGTAATTTCTCGTAAGAAAATTTTGCGGTCTTCGTTTTTTGGAATATACCAGTCAGGATGGATATTTCTCCAAATGACAAATGAAGCTACTCCACACACATCAATTATATTGAAAAATAGACCAAAGGCACCTATTAGTTTTGCGTTTCACTGAATATGTATGTACCATCTGATCAAGTGTATCCACCCCTCCTTTCGTGGAATTGTAGTACTTATTGATTTCAGATTTTTTTTTATTTCTCATCAATGGTGGAGTCGTTGTGCATTGTAAGATAATAACATGACACAGCGATTTTTCTTAGGTACATAAGATACCAAAGTCATTGTCTTCTGAAAACCAAACAAGTTGCTTTCAATATTCCGTCGCCTGTGAGGTAAAAATTTGGTGATATGCAGCGCTTATTTTTTCTAAGCGTTCTACACAAGTTAAGCCTTTGGTAAGCAAACTGGATGCAAGCTGTAGCTGGTGAAGAAGTTGTCGAACGTAATATTCCTTTTAGTTCTCAGAAAAGGTTCACAAAGGTCTTCAACCACCTTTTGCGCTAAGTTTTCTGCTCTGTTGAGACCTTCTTTTCCTAAGTACGGTTATACCACGTAACGGATAACTAGTTCCACTATCGCATATCCACCAATTTCATACCGGACTTATCTGGCTTGCTTGGCAGGTACTGTCGGAAAGATACACGACCTCTAAAAGGCACAGTTGTTCATCGATGGTTAGATTACTGCCAGGAAGATAATATTCAGTAAGTTTGTATTAACACGGTCCCACAGGTCTCTAATTGGTGCCACTTGTCCTTTTGCCTTCGGAGGGTTCTGGTCGCTTTAATCGTCAACAACGAATAAATCTTAGTAATTGAGTAAATCTATTTCGTGACATACACGCTCGATAAACAGGATTTCCATATAAAGGATTCCATAGCTCATTATAGTCCACCATTCCTTGTTATTTCTTCCAGCAGTAATCAAAAGGCCAAGAAAGCACGGATTTCAACGTCGTCACTAGTTTCCACAAATCGCCAAAGAATACGAACAGCCTCCTTATTAGTGAAAGTAACCACAATACCAATAACCGTATCATCAAAAAACAAATTGAATGCGTCACAAGGAGTATCAACATGCACTCCAGGTGGAAGTTTCACTTTCTTCAAAGCTGTTGTAATTATGTTGTGTGCACGTGTTTTTCCCTTGGCAATCGGCGTGGCATTCCACTCGGTACCATCTTTTCCAATAAAAGTTTGCGAATGGCGGGCGGTTCATCATTAGCATCACTATCGTCACTTCCTTCTTGTTCATCGCTTCTTCATCGCCATTTCTTGATAATCCGCTTCACTAGAAGACGTTTCGTCATTTGGCTCTTCTTCATCTTCACCATCATTTACATTCCTTCCCAAATCCTCATCACTTTCGTACAATGCATCGAGCAACTCCTTTTCAGTTAGTGCGGCGCGGTCAGTCAACCAATCGGTCTAACTTTCTGCATAAATTTCAAAACCAAATAAGCATAAAACAACAAATCTATTTTACTGGGGTCAATCAAAACTTTATTTTGCTTACCTGGTCTATACTATACTCTCCACTAGGTAAAAGAAATAAAATTAACCAATAGACACTAAACGGCCAATGCGTTCGTTAGGAAAGTCACAAATACACTGATAGCAATGCAGTTTGTAAGCTGACTGTTTTAGCAAAACGCATTTAGGAATTCCCCTTCATATGCAACTGGAAGTTCTTACATACAAGGGGAAAGTCCCGAAATATAAAGCATATCTTACTACGGGGGATTTACCCACATATCTAGTTTTAAATAACCTAGCAATGCATTTTATAGTATAATAACAGTATGTGCCTCAAAGACACACCTTGGTAGGACGTGTCGGTAAATTATGTTTAATTCTTTTAGTAAATAGGAAAAATATTTTAAAAAAATTTTATGTCATTCTGTGTTAAATAGTTTATTTTTGAGAATACAAAAATCCTCCAGTCTGTGGGCAGTTAACTTACAAAGTTCCAGCAATTTCAAAATCAATTGTGCCTCAAAAGCACACCTTGATAGGTTTAGGGTTAAATCATTTGTTAAATTTTTAAATATTTCCTACCGTATACCTAAAAAGAAGACCTAAATTAAAATATTTTGAAATACACTATAAAATTTCCTTACAGATGGAATCCCTCCTTAGAATGATGCAAACTCAACACTATGCTTTTAAAGTGTTAAATGCTGTAATTGTTTCACGAAGATGGGTAATAACGGTAAGTTGCTAAATTACTGACCCTAGTTTATTTAAGAGAGCTCGAACTTTGTTTTTGCAACCTCGCTAAGCTCAATTCTTTTCTAAACTTACAGTCCTGAACGTTATTTTAGTTCTTTGTATTATTGGTATACTCAAAGAAAGAACAAGCCGTCCAGCTATGCGGGTTGTTTTTTCCTTAAGTATACCATGCGTTGAATGAAATGGGCAATGAACCTGTAAGTCGCCAGCGTTGTATGGCATTCGTGCAATTATGATGCGAAAGGTTCCTGATTTTTCCTTGCAGAAACTTTGTGTGTTACTCAGGAGATAGTTCGCACTAGAATACATACAATGAGCGATGGGCGAATCGAGTAGGGTTTATTTGTGACAAGTTGATTTAATTCATGGTGTTTAAAATGCGTAGCAGACCTTCTTGGTAATTGCCTCTGTTAGATCAAAGAAACTGAAACCAAATGGATGAGGCACCAGCTCATTCTTCTTATGAAGCAGATTGCGTACTTAGTATACAGCATTTTGTTTTTGATTATCCTGTATTTAATAAATTAATTTTTCTTCATCCTACCCACCTTGGTTTTTTTATTTTCTTTTAAAATTAATTTTTTTTGTCACTGCCTATTATTAATTAAATACTGATTCAAAACTATACTTTCAGAAAATCACTAATCCTGAAAGAAGCGATAGAGATAGGTATAGGAACACTTATAGCGTTAGATAGTTCAATTTTACATCGAATGGTATAAAAATATATAAGGCGTTCTACTTGAAAAGAAAAAAAAAACTTTTGGTACTAAGAAGTTATGCTAAATCAACTCTAGATTATAGGATACCCTGTATAATTTTGTGTGCGTTTTATTCCTTAGTTAAATAGTAGGGAACCCAAGAAGGCGACTCCTCCAAAAAGAGCTATTGTGCCCCATGTCCATTTTAGCTCTCTCACTCAGGTTACACCCTATCATAAAAGTTCGCAAAACTTACTGACTCTGCGTTCGTCTAACCGATGGTTCCCAAAGTGCGTCTACCTCTCCCCGTCCATGACCGGCAGTTGACAAGGTGGGCAGGAGTTTCCTACGCGCTCCCACACTTCCTGCACAAGGGAGAGTTCACTAGCACCAGGCGGTACATGTGTTTATTTAGTGCGCAGTGCCCAGTTAAGATTCCTGTGAATAACCTCAATCTATCCCTGCTCAGAAAGACTATCTTACGGAGTCTTTACCCGTTCGGTTGATGCCCTAGGGATTTACAGTGTCTAGCGCCGGCGAGTCCATTCCAAAAGGAGCAGTGCCTCGCAGCAAGTTGATACCTGACAAACGTTTTGATGCTGCCATATGAGCTACCACTCGTCGACCCACAAACGGCAGTTCGCTGGCGCCCCTTGCCCACGTGTCAGCTATTTCATTGCCTCTGATCCGAGAGTAACCTGACGCTAATCTCCATGTAACATTTAGATGTTCCGCCAGCTGTGTAAGTTTTATGTGACACCTCAGTACCACCTCAGAGTCAAATCTCACAGCTCGCAAAGCTTTGAGGACAGCCTGGCTGTCGGGGGTGATTTCTACCCTTCCATTCTTGCGTAGGCAGTTTGAGATGCCCTCAGCACAAGTCTGAATAATAATTTCGGCCTGGAAAATGGTGAGGGACGTCCCTAGGCTAAAAGCTACGCCGTTCCGGTCGCTGTCCCTCCAGATTCCAATCCCTGTGCCATTATGCGTTTTCGAACATTGAAGAACAAATGGGCTAGACCTCATTTGGTCTACGAATGTACACTATTGCGTTTCCCTGCTGGAGATATCCACGCTGTATCCCCCAGACAAGTTGAATACGAGCGAGATCTATCTTGTCTTTACGAACAGTGGTACTCCCTGTTCGATGTAGGTTGAAGATGCTGGTGCGGTCTCCGACTTTGCCAAAGAAGTCTTTGCATCCACTACATTTTGCTATGTAACCCTTAGGGTTGCTTCAGACCACAACACCAACTGTAGCGGGGGACGCCCAAGAATGGTCTCCATAGCAGCCGTCGGTATCGAGGATAAAGGCCCCGTGATGCCCAGACGGGAATCCTTTGGACTGAGCGTACTTATAGCATAGCCCAGAACCCATACTCTCCATAGTCCACATAATTGTTTACCTTCTACTGTATAGCTATTAGACTCGTTTAACGCATTATATTTTTTTGTACTTTTTTCTCACAAAAACCAAATAACTCTAAAACGGTAACCGATAGGCAAGAAGGTGTTTTATAAAATTTGATTTAAAATGCCTAGTAGAACCTAAAAGTGCACTAAAAAATATATGTTTTGGAAACTCGTAAAGCTCCTCTCTTAGCGTTCGCTAAGGAGCAAGGAAAACCACAAAAACCTCACTCATTGTCGGCCAGCAAATAGATCACGTTATCCTTCCGTGTTTGGAAGGGGCAGTAGTTGTGATAGCTGTCCAATCTCCAGATTGTTCTTCGCAGATCATGAAGTTGTCGCCTCAATCAGAGGAAGGACGGACCAACGTAATTCTTTTCTCATCCTTCAGTTGCATAAAATGAACTGAAAGCAAATAAAACAACAGGAGTAGGTACACTGGCCGACTTATTTAATGTCGTCGTCTACAGCGTAGTGACTATCAAAACTACTCACCATTTGCATAGGTGCGCGTTCGGCTGGCGTCGGCTGTTCCAGGTAAATGATTTATTGGGGTATACAGTTGTAAAACGCTTCGCAATTATGCAAATTAGGTAGACCTAAGATTACTTGATATCTAAAGGAAACTTTTAATGTGGTTTGAACCCAGTTTGAATTGAAATATCTGTTTTACAGCTTGAGATCAAGTGACTTTTAAAACTAAAGCTCTTATTTTATGTTTAAAAATAATCAAGTGAATGTATAAATAACAAATCAAGTTATATTAATTGCTGGGTTATTTCTATTAAATTTTATTTACTTTATTTGTATATATAATTTATTTTTAAAATAGGAAATGTATTAGAAAACAAAAGAGTAATACTTCATAAGTTCATTACCTTTAGTTTCAATAAATATTATTATTATAATTACCCACAGGTAAGAAACATGGTAAAATTCGTGTTCCTAAGAAAATCACACATATCCTTTGTTAGACTTTTTGTAAAATGATCCTATTTATAGAGCAATTATATTAAGCAGAAATTTTAACATACTCCATAAACTATTATCACATTACTAAGAATAAAGCTTTGCTTTGAAATTTCAATAGCCAAATTATAAACACATTAATTATATGCATTTCAGCTGGGGCAATTATAAAACTCAGCCGCTTACCATAATTAGTATGAATCCTCATTGTAATCCAACGAGTAAAATTTTACTGAATAATGAGCTCATATACTTAGGTGGCAGAGCAACAATTCTGTAAAAACCTTTTTTTTTAATATTTACGTGAGGAATGAATTCAAATGATTAACAAAACTACATACTTCTAATGTTCTTAATTTCAGAATTAGAGGGAAATACTTGCAACACAAAATTATTAATAAAATTAGAACAAGTATAATTACATATGAGTGCAATTTAAAATTTTTATAAAATTGAGAATAGATTCATTCAAATATTCTTATTTTCGTAAAGACAACAACTATATGATTTTTTTTGCAGATTTATGTAATTTTTTTATATATTTATATGCATTTTAAAAACATAAATATGAAAAAAAAAATGTGTTTAAAAATCTATTGCTCAACTAAACACTATCATGTGGATATATGAGCTCGTCATTCAAAAACACTAAGCGTTGTTGGATTACATAAAGGACTAGTGGTAATTATCGTAAACGGCCGAGTTTTGTAATTGTAGGTAAATGGCAAATGCAAATTTAGGTAATTCTCGTAAAAGTAATGAATTTATAATTTGTGTATTAAAATTTCAAGGAAAAACTTGATTTTGAGTGATGTGATAATTAATATACTTTATTAAAATTGTTGTTTATTACAATTATGGTGTAAATCCTTTCATTTAGAATTATTCTTTTATTAATTTATGGATATATTGTTTTCTTTATATATTTTTCAAAATTTGTGTTTTTTAGGGTGTATTTTTTATACTTTTTTGGTTACGTTTTACATTATCATTTTTTGTTTGTATATGTTTATATATTTAATGACAGTTACGTAATTAGATTTTATATTGTTTATATTTGGATTTAGCATGTTAACTTAAATAAATAATATAACCAGACTAAACATAGTTTTGATTTTTTTATGAATAGCAATTTTATAGCGTTAGTTACACGTAGGTGGATCCTGCAATAGTAAATGCTAATAATTAAATATTATTGAAGTCTCCATTTAAGAAAATAGTAATTAATAAATGCTTACAATAGCTACTATTTGTTGAAGCTATAGTTTTATGAAGTCTTCCTCTGATGTTTCCTATATCCTACGTTGTTAGAACAATTAATACACAAGATTTACCATGAATACCACACTTTATTTATTTCTATATGAGTTTTAAGAGTCAATTGGATCCAAGTTATGAAAGAGATATTTCAATTCAAAACACTTTCAAACCGCTATATACAACGTTTACTTGTAATATTGAATAATCTATTTTTTCTACCTGATATGCATAATTGCGAAACATTTTACAACTGTAACCCAATAAATCATTTACTTGGAACAACCGACGTCAGCCGAACCCATCTGTGCAAATGGTAAGTAGTTTTGATAGTCACTGCGCTGTAGAGACACATTAATAAGTCGGCCCAGTGTGACCTACAAGCGGGCCAATGGAAACTTCACATTCTGGTTTTGTGGCTTTAAAAATGATAATCTGAAAAAAAAAACGGTCGGATCCGTCGATTTCTGAATAGAAGGGGAATAATTTGTTTGCATTTTTTATCCCTATAACTTCAACCCTCTGATGGAGACAAGCACAATCCTCTGATTTTGAATTGAGGTGAGGGGTGTTGCCGTACCTCGTTTTCAAGATCTTATACGACTATTATATGACCCTAAATTTCGCGTCAAAATCTTCATCGATAACGGAATGGTGGCTAGAAGAGTAACATAGCTTTTTTTATATCCGGGGATAAAGTATATGTATTAGAAGACAAAATACCTCTATCACTCACATGCTAATAATATATCTGTTTCAGATATATACATTGCGTTCACATTTTCACTCGTTCTAATGCAGTGCTACCTTGCTTTCACTTCCAATTGAAGGTATTCCAATTACGATGAACATAAAGTAATTATCGGCAAGTACGTCTAACCGTCGTACTCACTGGTTTCAAGAGGAATGGAAAAAATAGGCAGCAAACACGAAGCACCAATCAAGTATTTATTGTTACTATTGATTGTTAAACAACACAATATAGTATGATAAAAGTTTAATTTTAGTTTATACTAAGCTTCTTGGGGTTTCGCCGTGTGTCAAACTTTCGCTCGACGTGTCGCTGTTTCATACTGACAGCTTTCTTCAGGATAACTGAACTGATTCTCCATGGTCCGACATTCTTCTTATATACCCCTGTGCATCCAACGTGTAGTTTCCGCTCCATTGACCGTGACGGTTCGTAGTAGGCTCTTCCACGTGTTGCTAAGGTGGTACCCTTCTTACTGTTAACGGTTTTATTCTTCTCTATTTCTATGGCTTCCCTGATGAGTCTTTTTCCGTAGTTCTTGGTGGTAGTTATTACTTTCACATTCTTGAATCCATTTTGGGTTGTCCGGTGTCGTGCATGTGTTCTGCCACCGCTGATTGATCGGTTCTTCTTAATCTTGCGTCCTCTCATGTTTTTTATTCTTGTGTCGATGGCTCTTCCTGTTTGTCCGACGTAGCACTGTCCGATTGGCATGTTATTTTGTAGATACCTTTCTGTGCGTCCTTGGGTATCTTATCTTTTGCGGTCGGTAGATACTGCTGGATCGACGTTGCAGTCCGAAGCGTACTTGTACGTTACGTTTCTTCAAAATTCGGCCTACTTTTTCGGTGACTCCTGCTATATAAGGTAAACCGCCATCCCCTTCGTGTTCTGTAGTTGTCTCCAGTGTCGTCTTCTTCTTAGTGGCTCTCCTTATGTCGATGTCAGTGTAACCATTCTTCTTTAGTGCTTTCTCCAAATGTATCCTTTTCACTGGTAAGATGTTGTTGGTCACTGATGGTTTCGGCTCTGGATAGCAATGTTTGTATTAATGTCTTCTTCTGCATCGGATGATGGTGAGATCTTGCATGCAGATATCTATCGGTGTGCGTCTTCTTTCTAAATACTTGGCGTGCTGGTAGCATTCCTCTTTTGTTTTCTTAACCATAACATCCAGGAAAGGGAGATTTCCATTTTGTTCTTTCTCCATGGTAAACTTTATGGCTGGGTTGCTGCGAGTTTATGTGTTCCAAGAACTGTTGTAGTTTTTCTTCTCCGTGTTGCCATATTACAAAGTATCGTCGACATATCGCAGCCAACACTTGGGTTTCATATCGCTGGAACTTAGGGCTTCTTCTTCAATGCTTCCATAACAGTTGGCTATTACTGGTGATAAAGGGCTTCCCATTGCTGTTCGTTCTTTCTGCTCGTAGTATTTTCCTTCATAAAAAAAGTGTGTCGTGGATAAGCACAGTTTCACTAATTCAATGACGTCTTCTTGTAGTCCAAGTTCTGGAAGTAAGGCCATGCGTCCTCCGTGGGTATGTTGGTGAATAGCGATAATAATGTCGAAACTTACTAAAATATCTGTATGGTTCCGTCTTTAAGCGTAGACAGAATATCCACGAAATGTTTCGAATTCTTCACATACGAATTGCAGTTTGTCCGGTGAATGGCTTTAAGTATTAGCTAAATAATGTGAAAAGAATACATTTGGAGAAAGCACTAAAGAAGAATGGTTACACTGGAACATCCGACATAAGGAGAGCCACCATAGAAGAAGACTGACACTGGAGACAAACTACAGAACCACGAAGAGGGATGGCATGTTTTACCCTTACATAGCAGGAGTCACCGAAAAGTGGCCGAATTTTGAAGAAACGGTAAAGCGTACAAGTACGTTATCGGGAACTGCAAGCGTCGATCCAGCAGTAATCATATCCGACCGCAAAGGATAAGATACCCAAGGGGCGCACAGAAGGTATCTACAAGATAACATGGCCAATTGCGGACAGTGCTACGGTCGGACAAACAGGAAAGAGAACATCGACAATAAGAATAAAAGAACAACGAGAGAGACGCAAGATTAAGAAGGACGAGCAATCAGCGGTGGCAGAACACATGCACGAAACCGGACACAAAATGGATTTCAAGAATGTAAAGTAATAACTACCACCAAAGAACTACGGGAAAGACTCATCAGGGAAGCCATAGAATAAAAAGAATGAAAACGTTACAGAGAGAAGAAGGGTACCACCTTAGCAACAACGTGGAAGAAGCCTACTACAAACCGTCAACGGTCAATGGAGCGGAAACTACACGGTTGGATGCACCAGGGGCGTATATAAGAGAATGTCGGACCATGGAGAATCAGTTCAGTTATCTGAAGAAGCTGTCAGTATGAACAGCGAAACGTCGAGCCGAAGTTTTGACACACCGGGCGAACCCGCAAGAAGCTGTTAGTTATAGTTACACCGGCCGTGAAAGCCTAGGCAGTGTTTAATTTTAGTTTATATATCTCTGGCGTGACGTAAGATATCTCAGTGAGTAGAATTTTTGGTCAAGGTCTAAATATTTTCAATTATATTGGCAAAAGCATTCGACTTGGTAATAAATTCTTATTCGAAATCGGTCTGGAAGACGTGATCCAGATTTCTTGCATGATTATCATTTATATACATCAATATTTTTGGTCTTAATGAAGGTCAAAGTTGTTTGCCCACAATTTTACATACCATTATTCATCTCCGATGATTTTGAAGAACCTTCTATCGCTATTGTCAATGCATTACTGAAAGTAACAATTCCATAAGTTCGGCAATGTCATTTGTAAAAAGAAACAGCAGTACCGGACTAGAAGCCGATCTCTGAGTTACCTCAAAGAATGCCGGAATAGTGAAGGAATATATATTTATATAATTGGAAAATCCTGTTTGAATAGTATTTGAATGGTGTAAAATTAAAATGTAATTGTCCTTCCCATTCAAGTTTTATTTAAAAAACAAAATTTACAACATGTTTCGGCGTGACGCCATCATCAGGTAATGTATTGTTGTATGTTAAAATAAGTTGAAAACCGATCTTCCACACAGTTCGCGTTTCTCTCTCCATTAATTAGGTTGTCTTACACTAAAATTACATTGTCCCTGCCGCTAATTTTAAGGAGTGTTTTAATTTTTTTCAATTTTTTTAACATATAACAATACATTACCTGATGATGGCGTCACGCCGAAACATGTTGTAAATTTTGTTTTTTAAATAAAGCTTGAACGGGAAGGACAAATACATATTAATTCTACACCATATATTTCTATATTATTTTATATGTATTTATGTCTTTCTCGAATTATAAGATAACCTTGGAATACTGAACACGATCAGATATGTAAATCAGAACCAACCGAGAATGACACGATAACACAGCTAATTGCAGCACGCGTTAAGTCACAGAGGACTGCCAAGAGATACTGACCGGAATTTAAGCAATCAATGATTTGATTTATAAATGAGTGAACGGCTATAACTGTCGAGTGGCTTCGCTTGACGCCATCCGTGGTTATAATATTTCTGTTAAATCTAGCGTAACGTTTCACGTCCACATAAAGTAAATTGTTTAATTTATCAATGCAATTTAGAATTATAATTGAGAATTTAAATGTAATTTTTATAAATGTATTCTAATTAAGGGCAAATTCTTTCATTTATCACTTATATCTAGTTTTCGAACGCATTTATTTGTACATTCCTTTCTGAACGTAACTGTTTGTAATATCAATGCTTTTTGTTTGCTTTCATTTTATGGTACATAAGTGCGACTTTCTGCTGGTGTTCTTGTTAAATCGGCTCGTGGAAGAGTTGCGTGGAAATTAACAAGGGATTCATAACCTGTAAATTTTGCATACTTATTTCGACCAGAGGCAGAATTTCTGGACAAAAGAATTATACCAATTCTGACAGATTAATTTCTTTGTGGCAGTTTAGTTACCTACATTTTGATATGTATTTTCACACATCCTTTATACCTTGGCATTAGCTAATTTATAATCGAGACCGCAAGTTTGACAGCCAATCTCTTATTGTATTGTCCAAGGCAAAAGCCAAAGCAATCTAAAGAGATCTGATTCACTGCTGCTTTCATCTTGAAATAGACATGGGACTTATTCCATGCATGAGAAACGTAGACAACTAGAACGCACTGCGATTTTGAAAGTCCGATAATTTGGTAACTACTTTCTCGATTACTGCACATTTTATTTCCATGTAATTTTCTACATATTTGTTCACTGCCTACTAAGAATAATGAAATTCATTCTGCCCGTTTACCCTGCTTATGCATATAAACTTATCTCATGTATTATTCAGTGCGTAAATAAAACTTTTTAATTACAATACCCGTCTTTTTGGTTAATTAGATTACAATTCTGGCTAACTCATGCTACTTACCTACCCATAGAGTAATTTATTTAATCGATTTTGCTTCTTGTCAAATTACTAGTAAAAATAGCCTTTTCCATCGCCTGCCAAACATGTGCAATAAATTCATTTTACATTTTATTTTGTAGCGCCATCTATGTTTCAAGGGATTAGTTTCGCTGTGATAGAAATCTGCCCAAGCAAATATTTGATTTATTGTTCCTTGTATATTGCGGTGGAATACTTGGTTTTTAAAGGGGCGGACACATCCCTCTATTTTCGTAACACGAACTAAATCACTCTAATGCAACTCTCTGTCGAATATATTGAACATGAGATGGCGCTACTAGTACCGTTCGCTTACTATTGTTGAGAAAAAGTTTAAAGTGACAGTTTAGAAAGTGATGGGTAGTTCTGAAAAGAGATGGTGCGTGTTTCGACGGTAAACATCTGGTAAACATATTCTTGGGAAATTCCTTCAATTATGATTTATGATTATACGTTTGGGGCGCTTGGCTAATACATCGCGGCGTGCGTATTCACTTTCTCTTATGCATTTGAATTGAAATACCGGGATACTAATGATTTTAATATTATTATACTAGTTACCGTTGACAGACTTCGTGGTATCGAATATTTTGTGCACAAAATCTTTTCAAGATGGCTTAATGTTATTGTTTATGTTTTATAAATAAACGAAATTTGTTTTATTCAGATTATGTTACCTTTTTAATTTTGTATTTATTGATAACTAGTTCGTGTGTATTTCTGTGTGGTGTGTATAGTTATTGTGAAAGACATTAAATTGTTTCATCGTAGCATACAGTTTTGCTTTTATTTGCTCTAAAGTGTGCAAAAATAAGTTCTTACAATGAATAAAAAGTGATCAAAGACTGCAATACATTGTGCTGTGGAAACATGCTTTAATAATTCTAAAAAAACGAGATCTAGTTTTGTTTTCTTTCTGATAAATAAAATATGGTAAATTCTCTGCATATGTTTTCTATATCAAATATATTCATTTTGCATTTTGAATTATAGTGCTCTTACATGTGGACAGAGAAATGTAAAACAGTAGGATATTTATATAGACAAATTAAACGCTTTAATAGATTATTAAAAAACAAATGTGACGAGGCCACATATATCTTAACAATGAATGTTTTTCCATGATTTTTTGTACCAACAAATATTATATATCAATTAGGATATTGGAAACCTAAAAAGATTTGAATGGAGAATTTTGTTAGAAGTAGTAAAATGGTATAATTTAACAAATTCAATTATTAAAGCAGATTCAATTTTTTTCTTGTTTTATTTATAATACATTATGCAGTTAACTTCTATGTCTATATAAAAACTTATAAAGCTATTTGCTTATAACTTCCACTACTAGTCATGATTCCTTTAAATATTTCAACGTCAAAGCAAACATCACATTAATAAAACAATATCTATTATGTTATACATATAATATAATACTTAAGATTATTTATTTCCCTATCGCTAGAAGATGCCCCTATTCACTTTGTATTTATAGGTCACGAAAGCGTGTCTACAAAACATCAGAGGTGCCAACAATTATGTCCTTACTGTTACTCTGTGAAATACACATTTTACTCTTTCAGATTCAAGACGAAATAGTAGGATTTTTAAAATAAACTTTTTTACATAATATTGTTTTTTTCCACTGCAAAATTACAAAAAATAAAATAAAACCCCCCAAATTTTTTTGCAATAAAACTCCCAATTTCTATTTTAATTGAATAATATATTACACTGTAATTCCTCTAATATCTAATATCCTTTGCATAGTTTATAAGAAGAAATGAACAAGCTATTACAATAGAATACATTCCGTCAGAGAATTGCACTACAGAAACATATAAAAGCATAAAGTATTTCTAATTAATGACATTAAAAGCATACTTTTTGGTGTGCCATCTATGTCACGAATGCCAAACTAAAGTAATATCTGTTGTAGCAGATATCTGTAAACTTCTCTTCTGTGTATCCCAGTTTTGTTTTTCAAGTTGTTTATCATAATTAGATTGTTTAATTAGCTACTTCTTATGTTTATTTTATTTCTACAACAATTTCCGAGGCAAGCCATGTAATTTTTATCTACATTTACAGCTCCACATTTAAATTTTTTGTTAATTTTCTACATCGCCTATTCATGCATGTTTCACTTTCTGTTTTCAAACAATATATTTTAAGTATGCAATGGAAAATGTATCGTTTCGCTCCACATATTCATGGAGAGTGTGTAAGTGCCCTTGTTTTCCAGAAAAAACCGCCTATGTTGCGAAAATAACTTGAACAAAGTAACCCATGTTATACTGCCATTATGTTGGCGCGAAAGAGGTTTGTAAACGCCCCCTCAACAAACTAAAGAGTGTCACACCTTTTCGTGTGAATATACTGGATTTGCTGTAATGTCCGATGTTAATTGGAAAGCATTAATTATGTCTCTTTCTTCCATAAAGTACTATAAACCGAAAGACGGGGGAAACCATGAACAGGTTTTTTGACAACATTAAACATGCTATCTTTTTGAATTGAATGTTTAGTTAGAAAAAGCGATCATCATTGCACAACATAATGGAATACGCATTCTATTTTTGTCTGGCAATCATTGCCAAAGGATCATCGTGCATGTTATACTAATAATACAACATTAGTGTGAGGAAGTAAATATTTATTGAAGATAATAGATATTTTGATATCAAAGAACATTTGCAAGGTCACATTTTTGTCACAAATTATTTATGGTAGAAATGGGGAATAATGTAACCCATCATGATGTAAAGCTAAAATGTTCTAGAATATATTTATTTGTCTTAACATATGTGATTGAACGCAACATCTATGTCCTGTTATACATGCAACATAAAACACTTAATCTACATTTTCTCCATATTCAATTTTTATTACTTAACACCTTCATCCACTTCTGCTATGTTTGTGGCTATGTTTGTCTCCAGCCGTGCTATGTGAAATTGAATTTGTAAGCGTTGTTGAAGTACGCTCTATTACTGCTTCCAATTTTTGGACGTTGATATGGAAATCAGACCATTTAAGAAATTATGTTGGTTTAATTTGATGGCGGATGGATCATAGCAGCGTAACATTGTATAGCCACCAACGCGTACGTAAATCCTGCATACGCAATCTAAAACATATGGATTATTAATAGTGATGTAATAGAATCCAAATTTCTCTATAACCAGAAAATTATTGTGTATAAGTTTATTCAATACATATTTCAAAGTATGTTTAATATCCTGGAGCTAAATTACCTGCATTTTCATTCTTGTTCTTTCCTGTTTATAATTTTTTATTTGTTTCTTTTTGCAAACTATATCGGGCTTTCATTTCAAAACTAGCTTTTCATGTTGTGAAGAAATGTGGATTCTATCATTTTATTTATTAACCTTTTCTTCGCATGCGCAATTTAACTCAACATAGACTGTTTGTGCACTATAGGGTGTAAAAAAAAATCGAGATATTTCAAAGATGTAAGGGGCTAACTTGACTTGAAATTATGTTTACTGAAATATTATATTGTGATTTACAAAACGCAAAAAGGGTTTGAATATTCCAATCCTACATATGTAACAAATACATTTTGGCCAAATATGTATTCTCTTCGATTGGCTCTAGAAATGTAATACGTATTTTTATTTTTTTTTTCAAGTCAATTATCTACATTACAATAACCTAATTAATAATTGCGATCTGCAAATTCACCCCAGGATCTAAGTGGATTACATTCGGTCCAAACACCTACACTCTAAAAAGTGTGGTAAATTTACCTCACTGGTGTGTGAAAAAAACATGAAATAAAGGTAAAAATTACACCAAAAGGAGGATAAACATCAGATTACCACAAATTAGGTGTAATTTTGCCTGGTAAACCGACTTTGATGGAAAAATACTTCAATAAATGAAGTAATTTTGCCCCACTTTGGGAAATTTACTTAGTAGCAAGGAAAAATAACATATTTCGTGGAATATTACCCTTTTATGTTGGTAAAAATACAATATGGACAGTACAAGTGATGTGAAATTCTGATTTGTAAGTATCTGTTATTTGATTGGAACCCGAAATGTTTAAAAATGTTTAATGTTTTTTTTTTAACATTGCATTACATTGTATCGCTGATCAAAAATAAACCTTACGAGAAGCATTACATGCCGCGACATACAACGCCAAGCTTTGAGGTACGCAGTTTGAATACAAGTGCTGCATCTAGACTGATGCCGTTAACGCATAATGTGAATGTTGTTTTTTGATTTCGTCTTGCAAATAAAGATTGAGGTAAGTTCATTTTACATAATTATGTATTAGATTGATTCCATGTACTTATCCATGACAGCACATATAATAATAGACATATACCTGCGTATGGATATGTAAATGAATACTGGCAACTTAACCCTCAATAGCATTTGCGGTATTGTTGCTACATATGGTACTTTATTTAAAGTTCAACGTGCAAGTACTCGCTGGGAAACTACCATATCAACTTTTCAATTTAAACAATAGAAAGTCTTCGTTTTAAAGGAGTCAATTTTTTTTTTTCTCTTTCATTAAACATTTGGAAATATAAAATGACTAGTGCCTTTGCCTTTATTGGAGGCTATGTTTTCGTGTTAAGTGATGATACAAGTAAAGTAAGAGAAGATTCTATTTGGTTTTACTCTAGGATTTAATTGACAAAAGTAAAGTAGGTATTAAGCACTTACACATGCAAATGTGCAAGACGACAGGACGGCAAATTTGAGTTCAATAGTTAATCACAACATTAGTTATGTATATACTAGTATTTCGGGAATCGCCAGATATCAAAAACCGGTTAATCGATTTTTAGTATCGGTTTTTAAAAACGATTTTCAAACCCGTTTTAAACTAAAAAAAAAATACGTGTTACTTTTTTAAGTGTTATGTTATTTTAAATTCGAGAACTATTTAAGGCGCAATAATCTGATTTTAAAAACGGTTTTTGTTTTGAAAACCGGTTTACCGGCTACAATTTTTAGTTTGAAGACATTAATCACTGCATCCAACCCCGGTTTCACTAAGGGGCTTCGGTTCGCAGCACTAATATATACATACATATTTTTTAAATGCTAAATTTATTAAAAATTTTCAGGATAAATCAAAACTTGAAGAAATTGAGGTGAATACACGTTTATTTGCTTGAAGAAGGTATTAATAAAATATATTTTTTCATATGTTTTTTACTTTTATTTTTCTTTTCTAGGAAATGTGAAGTCGCATTCTTTAATGGTAGAAAGACATTTATTAGACCAAATAGATTCATTTCGTTCTGCATTACAACAAATAATATTGAGTTTATTCCAATAACTTTTACATAATACATTTGTGTAACAGTAAATTAAACAATTGCATAGTAATTAACGTTATTGGAACTTAGGGATTTGGTTCAGAAAGCGATATAAACGCCTTCTGTTCTTCCACCATGATGCCGCACATTTTAATTTTTATTTGCAGTACGCAAAAGAGGCCTTCTAACACATTGAAGTTCCGCAGAGGGTATTTTTTAAAAAATATACCCTGAACAGTGCAACAAAAATAAAAAAGCATCCAAAAACTCAAATTGATAAGATTTTTTAATGTATTTTGTTAGTCAAATTTATTTTAATGGTTTACATTCAAGTAGATCTTTGTATATGAAAATACAACCAATTCTTAGTAACTATTGTTAAAATGTTATCTTTAAAATATTGCTTATTGAATTTAAAAAAATTATTGAAATTATATGTAAACTCTCTGTAATCAACTATTAATAATATTTTCAGAAATTATTAAAATTAAATCTATATTATATGTATATTTCGAATTTTAAGTGGAGAATCTGCATTAAGTTCTAAATGACAATAAAATATATTAGATAACTGAAACTTAATATAATCTGGATAATAAAAAAACCCTAATAATCAATTATTTCTAATTTTTTGTTGTTACTAATCTACACATTAAAAAAAAAAATTTTTCAAATACTTGTGGAATATTCCTTGAAAGTGTGGTAATTTTCCCTGTAAATTTACACCTCTAAAGTAATATTCCCTAATGGAATGGAATAATTTCAGGTAGATTTTACCACACCTTAAGGAATATTCCACCAGTACATGTGAAAAATCCCTTAGGTGTAAATTTACCCGAAAATAGGAGGCTAGCGCCAGTTCGCCTCCTATTTTTGGGTAATTTACCAAAAACATTTTTTATTTAGGGTGTAGATTTTGATATTTTACTCACCCATTATCAACCATTTCTTCGATATATAGTTCCGTTGATTCAAGCCAAAGTATTGAGTTCGTAGCATTTTGAATCATGGATTCACCTGCAAATACATTTGCGGATTAAACACTTTTATTAACACGTGATTCTTTCATTATCAACGAATACCGATATGAGTAGGGTAAAGAGTAGTAAAAATAAGAAAGGACCTATTACCTAAACATGCACCGTGATCGACCACTAAAAAGGAAACATATTTACAAGTGCTTTCTCTACGCCTATTTTGACCCGAAATACCAAAAATTAGCGACAAATGTGACCATTCTACCTCCATAAGCCTATCAAAATTGCATGGTTGAGGGGCGTCAGTTCCAGATTCAACAAGTTATTCGAATGTTTTTTTCATGGATGTATATGATTTCGTATACGTCAAACTCTTTCGGTGACTGTACATTCTTCTAGATTCATTCAAGATTTTCTATATCGATTTTATGTCCGGTATCCTTCATGTGTTGCGCAACGCTGGATGATTCAAGTCTCCCATAGCGATAACTTATTATGTGTTCCTTGAACCTAGTCCTGATCACACGCTTTGTTTGTCCAGAGTAAATTTTATCAGGCCGCTACAACCGATTTTGTAAACGCCCGATTTTTCACTGAGATGGGGTTTATCTTTCGCGTTGCCTAAAAGACTTCTCAGTGTGTTACGCAAGGTGAAATAAATGTTAAAATTTTCGCCTTTAAAAATGTTGCTTAAACCTTTAAAATGCGATGGAAAGGGTAATTTAACAAGCTTTTTTTCTTCTAAAGTTAAAGTCGTGGCAGTTATTATTTATTTATTGAACTACATCTGTAGAAGAGTAACCATTATAAATCGCTACGTTTTTAATAAATTGCATGCAATTCTTTATTAAATCTCGCCCTGTAACTGGGAATTTTATAAGTCTATTGATTAGGAAATGAATGCCAGTCATTTTCTGTTCTCCACATTTGAATCGGCCATTTTGAATCTATTTTTATTAGCTTCTGTTCTGTAGACGTCTATTTCTAAGTCAAAATGCTCGGAGAGGAATACTTTCAACTGTTTTAAGTTATTGAAATGTATATCATTTATGTGAAAATTTTGTTATAGTTAACTTAGGCATTAGATTAGTTCTAACAAACGGCAAATAGAAGGCGTCGGAGGGTTTAGTGGAAATCCGAGACACCAAAAATTACATTAGGTCGTTAAGGAAGTTAAGGACAATCCACAATGTCGTTGACTAAATTGAACAAAAAACATATACTAATACATATACGCCTATATGGCCACGATGGTATTACAAATCGGGAAAGCAGTATGGAGTGGTCGAAGGTCCTTTGTGGATAGGTGTTTTCTAGCTGAAACTACGAAACCTACGCTGTATTTTCTCCAATTGGCATTTGCATTCCATATAATACCGATACCAAGTAAGACTTCCGGACTTTTACCGCAATCTAATCACAAAAAAAAGTATAATGATTTAAGGAGAAATACAGGGTGACATAGAAAAAACTACAATGCATAGCAACATGCTATGATAGAAGACCAAGAAATAACAAAAAGAAATCGCTAAACTAATGTCCGATTGCTTTTTGTTTTCAAGTTACAAGCTGCTGAAGTTAAAAGGTTTTTATTAAACAAAACAACATTCAAAGATATAAGATACATACTAGTTCTGCATAAGGTATTCAATTTGGTGACTTTGTTCTTGAATACACATTTCCAATCTTCGTGTTAATGACTGGCGCCATCTTTCAAATATGTTAGCATTATTATTACGAAATCCACAATTCTGTTCCATAATTGTTCTTCACTATTTAGTTCTGCGGTATACACTTCACTTTTTATAAATCCCCAAAATGAAAAATCCAGGAGATTAAGGTCGGGAGTACGAGCTGGCCATGGTATAGGTCCCTCACGACCAATCCACCTATTTCCAAATTTTCTTTGCAGAAACTCCCTTACTCTCCTAGAATAGTGATCTGGCGCGCCGTCATGCATGTAGTACATTCTTCTTAAAATATTCAATGGAACATCTTCTAATAAAGTATTCAGTTCATTTTCCAAAAAATTTCGATAAAGTACGCCTATCAATCGTCTGGGCATTTGAAAAGGATCAATTAGATAATTGTCGATTATACCTGCCCACACATTAATGGAAAACCCATACTGGTGATTCCGTATTACATTCTGATGAGGGTTTTCATCGCTCCAATAATGCATATTGTGAATATTCAAAATGCCATCGCGACTAAAACCTGCTTCATCGGTAAACAAAGTTAATGACAGAAAGTTTTGCCCTTTATTTTGCAATCACTGGCAATATTGTAAACGCGGTAGGAAACCTGTTCCAATAGGTGATAGATTTTTTGGAAATGAAATGGATGAAGAAGTTGTTCTTTGAGGACTTCCCTAAAAGATTCACAATTGACATTCGACACAGCTGCATTTTTTCTTCTAGTGCTTATTCTAGGATTGTCTTCTACTATTGCAAAATAGCTTCTTTATTTGCAACAGTACGACGAGTTCTGTTAACCTCAGAATCAAATGTTGGTTTTTTAAAGCAACCATCTTCTCTCAAACGTCTATGTACGTCAATAAATGTCCTAACATTAGGAACTTTCCTTAATGGGTATCTCTCTCGCTAGATCCGTTGAGCTTCGGAAGAATTTGAACACATGATTACGTCCCTGTATTCTACGAAAATACGGCGCACCATTTTGAAATAAAACTTTCAAGACACTATGCTAATATTGGTTTGACATTTACCAAATTTGTTTAATGAAATCACAGCCTACCTTAAAATATTTTCTATTGCCTAGGTAATACTAAAATACAGGAACAATAAAAAAAACAGTTTGTAACTTGAAAATAAAAAGCAATCGGACATTAGTGTATAGGAACTTTTTTTGTTATTTTTCGTTCTTCTATCTCGTTGTGCTATGCATTGTAGTTTTTCTATGTCAGCCTGTATATTAGAAAAGCATCGACTATGGCGAACAACAAATTCAAGATTTTGTCTTGCTTGCGCATACAGTGTTTGAATGTGATTTATAAAAGTTAGCTTGCAATCAAACAAAATGCCCGAGTTCCTAACAAGATCGATCTGGGCCAAGTCGATGTTGTCTATATTGTAATTATATTCAGTTTTCCAGTAAAAGTAGCAGTCTTACATTTATATATATTCAGGGGCAAGCTATTAGATTCACACCACGCAGAGAGTCGATTTAAATGTGCCTGCAAAGCAGTACAATCATTAGAGCCGCTGATGCTTCGGTATAATTTTAAATCGTTCGCAAATAAGAGTTTGTGAGATGAAATGACGGCGGGAAGGTTTGTTACGTGTTGAAAACACCTTTTCTTATTTAATCTCTTTTTAAGGACTGTTAGAACTCAGTTTACCGCTCATTTACCTATTCCGTCTTTAACTCATTTTAATGCCGCCTATTTTTGTTTCATTTTTCAATCTCAAAGCCTTGCGCACCTTTTCTTATTTCTCTAACTGTACACTATCTTATCTGAAATCATCTAAATTCATTGACCTTTACTAGTTACCGAGAATTTCGCTATTTACTTATTTCATATAACGTCACGTTTAACCTTGAAGTTGTTTTTTTTTAATCTACCGCTTTATCTTTAACATTTTCTAAATTCTTAAATTGTCAAATTTTAGTATCTATTTAGATGCATTTGTATTGTAAATTTCATTAAACTCCGTTCATAATTAGCTCCGAATTTATTCATTTTTGTTAATTGCTGCACATTTTTTTGTGCGCACTGTACTTGAAACGTTAGAAATTTCGCATAAACACGACCACGTGCAAACCCTTAATCCTCGATACTCGGATCCTATTGGCTACTTAATGGCACAGCGCGGGAGCTAGATTCCTCTCCCTTTTTCACTTCACTTACTCTCCAGCCCGCTAAGTGTGTAGACATAACCGTCTAAGAGGCGACGCTCTGCCGTACCCCCTTTTGACCAAAATTACCCGTCCGGTAACCCCTGTGGGGGGATATCAGGTCAAAAGGAAACCACTCCACGGAAGCAATTTTTGAGTTATTGTATTTTGGCGACGAGAACTTCCACTGGAACCCCGCTGACGCGGATATCTCACACGCAGCGTCCCTAAGTCGTACCCGGACACGGGCTCTCTTCCTTCATCACCGGCTTCTTCCACTTCTTCCTCCGAGTGTTTGGTGCAATCACCGTTTGCGCCTTGTTTTTAAATGTAAGTTAATTTAAGATTTATTTTTTGTATTTGTAGTAACGAACTACCATTGGATTCAGAATAATTTAACGTAACTTTTGATATTTTAGTCTTTGCTCTCATTGTTTAATTTAACGTAACTTTTGAAATTATTTTAATTTTTTTTTTTCTTTCATCTTTTCACATTAAAACAATGGTAGGTCGTGTTCAATTGCATGCTCGATCGAGTAGGTAGATTTTTTTTTTCTTGTTTCTTTGTAATACAAATTTTTGACAATAACACGTCACTCCCAAAAGTTCATTTCGCGTATTTATACTTTGTAATCGTTTAATGTTTGCTTCACCTAATCAACTGTTAATATAACTGTTTATATAGTTTTCTGATTTTATTTAATTCAATTTTATTGTCCTTGCGCATTAGTTTTTTTTCATTTAATTAACTTTTTCATTCAATTTAATTATTTATAAATCAAAATTCTGCAAGTACCAATCCCTTGTTTCCCCTACTGGAAAATAGCCATTCTGGGCTGTGGCTAAAGTACCGGGCGACAGCGTCGGGCCAAGGAAGGCAACAACTGACTCAACCCAGTGGCGCTCAATCCGACACCTCTCCGGCCTCACTGGCCGAAACTACCCTACAGTCGCAACGTGGAAATAAATTATAAACGTTGTTTATTTATCCTCTTCCCATCCTTGGTACTTTGCCATCATTCATTTTATTGGATATCTATAATCTTTTATAAACAATATTTAATTTTTTATTTTTTTTTATTATTCAATCTGGTCTCATGCTCTGGGAAATTGCTACTATCTAATACGCCCTGAGAATTCGCTGGTAGCAGGTTATTGATAAAAATCAAAAACAGCAAGGGGCCAAAGTTTGAGCCCTGTGGAACACCTGATGTTGCGGCATATAACTCCGAAGTGTAACCTTTGTAGCACACTGTTTGAATCGTTGATGTTAGGTAGTTACCAAATAGATCCACTAAAGAACCCTAAACCCAATGGTAAACAATTTTTGTTAAAAAAAATTAACAAACTAATAATAAACTAATTAATAATTTACAATTACAAGGTATAACTCCGTTTGGCTTTTTCCCAAGAAAGATATTCTACAAAAATCGATAAAAATTGAATTCTTTTTTTTTTAACTATGGCGTACCGCTTGGATAGTCTAGAAAAAAAAAAATAACTCAAAATTAGGCTTAGGTTCTAAGGAGTCAAATATATATCGCAATTTTCAGCCGAAAATCGCCTGGGGCCGGCAAATCATACTTATCCGGCTACGGATGGATTTTCGTATTGCCGGTATACCCTTGAGAATGTAAAATAATAAAATTACTTGATATCTTTGTTGTCTCTTCAACTTGTGCAACTGGAGACGGTACAAGAACATAAGCAGCTTATCATTCTGGAATTAAAAATTCAATGGTAAGTATATCATAAATGTTTTTCAAACGCTAAAAACGATTCACTTACCAGACTACTAAATTCCTCACTCACATAACAAGGATAGTAGCTGATGCATAGGATATAAACGGTTAATGAATAGTAGTAGATTAGACGTGAGAACGTATTTTTTTTGTACTCGAAAGTGGATAGGACTTCTACGTAGAACGTAAAGCATCCGAGGACGAGTAAAGCCAGCGTGTGGAAAGCGACAGTAGGATTCAAGTAATCGTTTGTTGTCTCAACCGACCGATTGCATATGAATATTATTTTCATGACTTTCCGGTAAACACTTTCGAATTCAATCGACGTAATTTTGCTTGGCGCCTCTAATACGTTTTTAATTTTTCGGTAACAATTTTTAACGAGAGCTCCTTGGGGTTCCAATGCTGTCAAAATGCCAAACGTGTAAATGTTGAGGACGATTACTCGTAAACCTGTATTTAAGTGCAGCAACTTCTTCGTCGTCAACCAATCGTAAGCAGAGAAGCCGCAACTCAAAATACTCAGCGTTACGTAAATTACGCTTCTCAGGAAGCGTTTTCTACAGCAACGTAAGCATTCATCTGCGTGCAGATCGTGTGCCAAATTGATGGCTATTTGATTATAACGAGAAACGAGCGCTAATCTGTCAGCTTTGTAGACGGTCACCAGACTCATTGTTCCGCAAATTATTCCACAAATCAACATTCCGCAACAGTACATATTACTCACGCTCCAAAAAATATCCGCGTTCGAATACGTTGCGCAAAATTCGTAGAAGGTCGATGCAAATACACCAGTGGCATACGCAAGCGATACTACAGTGAGAGTTAAGGATCGTTCCAGTAAGAATTTATCTTCTAGTTCGTGACAGCATTTTACTGTGAAGGGTGTTGGTCCCATAAACGAACAGAAGAATCGCAACGGTCTTGTTTGACAGCAGTAACACATATTTGTATAATTGGCAGCGATAACAGCTTCAATTTTTGCACGCGTCATTTTTTAGACAACGCGTAACGATGATGATGTGTTGTGTACGGATTCATGAAGAATGATGATGGTGTTCTGGGTTCAATTAAAAGCGATTAGGCGATCTTCTGCATTATGCAGAGTTATTAGGCTAATGAAGTACAAGATCTCTGTGAATAGATAATACAACATTAAATATTTTAATGATGGAAAACGAATAAATACACTGACCAAGACACGTAATTTGGTGCTTTTAATGTTATGATATATTGTTGTGTATGCTTGTGATGATGGATTCGAGTCTAACATCGATTTTGTTCCATTAGATCTAACTTCGGAGATATAAAGGTTTAATTCGGGTAACTTTGGGACTTTTAGGCTCCAGTGTACTCTTTCATGTTCTCTCAATACCTCAGAATGAATCTGAGACATATACTGGTATTAATTTCGGTCCATTCTATCAAAACAGTGAATTTTGTAATAAAATAATGTATATTTATCTGGTTTATTAAGTCCCTTGCATGAATAATGCTAACGAATATTGCATTGTTTTGGGTAGCGATGATCAACTTGAGCCTCGTGGATTAGCTGCGCCAGAGTCGCAAACACAAGGATGTGACGAAGTGGGGATCTCTTCTCCATGATATCCCACACATGTTCAATGGGGTTTAAATCCGGTGAGCGGGATAGCCACGGCGAAACTTTAACGCCTACTTTTCGGTGAAAGTCCATACTTCGACGAGCAATATGGGTACGTGCATTGTCTTGCTGAAAAAGGACGTGTGGACGGCCATTCGGATAAGGTAGTAAAGTGGTTTGTAGCACATCATCAACATAATGCGCAGCTGCCATATTCTAAGTACTGCATGGATTCCATAACAATTGAAATGTTCCTACTCTAACTAAATAATTTCCTTATGATTCTTAATAACAAAAATATAATACAGTAGCCTCGCGACCATATGAATACTACTTTTGTGAAATGATAAATATGTGAAATGTGATTAGTTCACATAATCGCGAGTCTACTGTAAATTGGTCAGCTATCAGTTATTATTAAATGTGCCCATGGAACGACTTTCGTTATCTCCCAGCATTCGCAAAGGACATTGATTATATATAATATACTCATATGAAATCAATGGCCACGGAGTAAGGGAAAATCATGGCAAAAATCTCACTCTGGGAGGATCTGCGAAGAGGTCCCAGACCTTATTAATGATAGCCGCAAATTATTATTATCCTTTTGAGTTCTAAAGAAACAGCCTCCGCGTTTCCTTAAATGCCGACAGCCTTGAGTACTCGCGTAGCTGCTCCCTTTTTCACACATTGGAAGTTGAAACAGGGAAGAAGTAATGATCTAAAAAGAAACAAAACAACAGCAGTCCTTATTCTAATACTTAACAAGAACTTAATCCTAATTATTCTAACCAAGAGTAATTAAATTAAAGATCTATATTTTAAATATTTGTAGTTTAACACTAATTTCCACCACTAAAGAGCATAAAATATTCAACAGAACGTAAAAGAATTAGTTTGTTAATGATGGTTGGTTTTGGAGAAAGGCAGAGGCTCTTCAAGATGCATGCAATATTCTCTGATGAAATGTATTATTATATGTATTTCAAAATCAACAGTCTCAGGAGTGTTACAAAATGAAACTGAAAGTGTAAAAGAAAATGGCCAAAATCTGGTCGACATAATATTGCTACAAATGAATATAACTCTTTAGATGTTTTTATTAATCTTCAAAAAAAAACTAAAAGGGTCACTAACGAAACTATCCTAAATTACTTTATTGATCCTTCTTTCTTGTCTAAAAATAAGTTCCATCCGTATAAAGAATATTTAGTAAAAGAATTAAATGAAGATAACCTTCATAGAAGGATCCAGTTTTGTCAGGAAATGGTGGATAAGATTGATCGTAATGGAACTAAAGATGTTAATAGCCATGCAACGGAACGAGTTTTCTTATCTGGAAACTTTTGGGGATGGTCAGCCCAAATTCACTCAAGCAAAACCAAATCCCGTTTCACAGATAACCCCACCTGTTCTTTTGACTGACGAGCCGCTGTCGGAAAGCAATCTTTTTGTTCGGTAGCGATTGGTTTTAGAAGCTTTAGCCAAAGATGCGTTCCAAAGGTGTTTTCCTCAGTCAGTCGAAGCAGGGCCGTTAGTTAGCCTAAAGATTGTCGACTTACCCACCTCGTCGGCTTTCTCTTACCGAAATAACTTCCTCTCCAAAACTTTACTATGGGTACAAATTGAACTTCTTTTTTAATTAGGTATGGCGAAATAATAGAGTGACTATTTTTTACAATTATATATTGAATAAATTGGGACAATAGAATTAAACTAACAAGCTACAATTTAAATAAAATAACAAGTAAAAAGACAAAACGAAACACAACTATTTGGATGAATATTTTTAAAATTTAATTTAAGTTATTTAACATAAGCACTAGTGATTTTTACTACAAAAATTATTTTTTAAGGAAGAGAGAGAGCGAACGAGTTACGGTTCTCACGTATTTGCAATGGTTAGTTTTAAGCAGAAATTTTGAACATCTTACCAATCGATGTGGGTAATTAATTCTTCCCGTAATCCAAATTATAAAGCACAACACTCACAAAAATTTGAAAGAAAAAAAAGGGGAATTTTTCGAACGGTTTTAACACAAAAACAAAACACCTCTCGAGGAAAGCTTTTGCTTCCTGTTCTCGCATTTTTAAACTTATTATAATTGCAAAATTTAAGATGAGAAGTATAATTTTAATTTTAAGATATGGAAACGCCCGGAACGAAGGGAAACGCGTGCTTTTCTGTAGCTAAATCGTGGACTGCGGGCTAATTGTTTCAAAACAGCCATGTAAAGAATTTTTATAAAGTTTAGTTGTGACGTCATTCCGTACCGATTACTAGTTTCGCTTCTCTTTACAGGAGGGCGCAAGAATGATCGTTGGCGTTATTTTTCTGAACTTCAAACGCCCTTCTGGAGAGTAACGTGGGATTCGCTGGTCAGCATTTGTAACATACAATAAACAAAGAAGCAGATAAAAATTAAAATAATACCGTATTATCTCAACTGCGCGAGACTTTAAACAAAAAAGTAGACTATTACTTCCTGTGAAGTAGACGCTGCTTCAGCAAATGCCACAGTACTTATCATCTACGTATTAATAAAATGAATTTAAATACTTGGTATTATACAGGTGGAATTTCGAATTCTTACAGCCAATCCTTTATTTTAATATCTCACCGACCAAGCCGTATATCATTGCAATTTTTGGAAAAGTGTCTATTCGAAAATGTGAAAAGATACAGGGTGATTCATTTAAAAAAAGTACCAATGACGTCATATCTCGAAATATATGATAGATGTTGGAAATCAAAGTATGTTACAAACTAGAATACAAATACTACAAAAACTTTTTTAGGGTTATTTTTTAATAGAGCCCATAATTTAGCCAAAAATAGATGTTCCCACAGAATTGCCTGACCCTATATAAATAATAACTGTTACAAAAGTTATAGAAAGAAAAATAGATAAGTGCAGAAATCTTGACATGACAAATACTAGGATATCTCATTGATATCAAGAATACAAAAGCACTTAACTGTACATAAAAGAAAATCGCTGATATGTCAAAGCTTAGCATCAATAAAGCTATTTTCCTTTTTATGTTGCCCTTAATCTCCCATCATGACGGGATCCCATCTATCCTGATACCGTTTCTCCATTCCTGCAGTGTCTTGAGGATTGATCTTTCCACCTATTCACCACTCGTCTTTCCTAAATTAGCAGGAAAGAAATCTAAATGTGAATGCAAATAATGAACTTTGAAGGACATTCGCCACCGTGAATTGTTATAGTTTTCTAGCAAATTAACCACGACATATTGGTAGTTTTCTCTCTTTCGATTTCCCAAAAAATGTTTGCAAACATACTACCAGCTCTAAATCATTCATGATACTTTTAAAATTTTCATCTTCGAACAGATTCCTAAATTGTGGACCAACAAATATTCGTTCGCGAACTTTCGCATCAGACAGCTTTGACAACTGAAGCTTTAAGTATTTAAAACAGTTGCCTTCTTTATCCAGTGCTTTCACACACTGTTTAATCTATCCTAATTTAATGTGTAGAGAGGTTAGAATTACCAAATTAGGATTCACTAACGGCCCAAATTTCGTATTAAATTTTCCAGGAACATGGCTGCCACCCTTTTATTTGATAATATTGCTGAATTGCACGGCTTTCCCACAAACACTAGCATAACAACAATATTTGGTAAACCCTCTTTGCAGTCCAAGTAATCAGGAAATAACCTTTAGGTCATCACAGATTTACCAAGGAGGAATGGAATATGGAACGAGGTTCAATATAGTTGACATATGTCATAAGTTTTGTTTTTGTTTGTAAAATGACCCAATGGAATTGATGGTTTCGAGTTACTGTACACCGAGGTATCTGATCTTCAAGTGGCTTGAGCTATTTGTTTGCTCCACAATGTAAGAGTTAATGATAGGTAGTTTGCACCTTGTGGAACTACTACATCACATTTGCTAATACTTGGTTGGATCTTGTTTATCATGCACCAATTGTGGATTATTGCCAGATTCTTCTGCAGGACACCACAATCAGAAATTGATGTAATTTTACGAAATATTTTCAAGTCATCTGCATACGCCAAAACTTTACAGGTTATAGATGTTAATAGGTCATTTATGTAAATATTGAATAATAAAGGTCCTAGATTTGAGCCCTGTGGAACTCCTGAGGTGGTTGTAAAAGTATTTGAAATAAATCCATTGTAATACACGTATGCAGATCTATTCTGAAGGTAGGAATATACCAATTTTCCAATTGCAGGTGAGAATCCAAAAGTAGATAATTTAGAAACTAAGATAGTATGGTCGATGGTGTACGAACACTTAAATTAAAGATGCTGGTTAGTGGTTCAGTCAACAAAAAACCGCATTCTTTTATAAAGAAATGAGGGAGACAGTCGTGGTCAGAAGTACAATCGGGTTTCATTTTTCTCTACATGTTTAACACCTCATCATTTGTCATAGGTATCATGTGCATGTAGTCAGATGTCGAACTGATTGCTGCAGAGGCGTTAATTTTTGAGCCAGGTGGTTGATAAACACTGACAAAATCGGAACCAAATCTGAGCTTAACATTTGCTGGGGTTCTCCTTGTAAGTTAAGTACATTTGTCGTATAAACGAACAGAATTGGGTTAATCTCACAAGTATCAGATGCTAAATACATCAAGTAGCGGCTAACATATTTTCTTGATCGCTGACAGATCGTATCGACTGATTTTAATGCCCGTACGAATATTCTATAATCCTTTAAGTGCAATGGTTGCTCATGTACATTAAACTAATATGATAGCAAAAGAAACACAATACAATAATCGACGTATGCAGTGTATTATATTACGTATCAGACAGAAAAGCGTAACGTCTTAAATACCAAGCTTAGTGTAAAATATAACTGAATTCCAATATCTACAGTTTATAACTGAGCAGGTGAGTTGAACTAGATTCTTTATACGTTGGTTGTCTATTATATTTCTGTAATTAAGTACCTCAGAATGAATGAAGGATATTAAATAATAACAGGTGGTCCTTCTTCACTTACTCTATTTTTAAATTTCTAGACTACATGTTTTGGCATTCGCGCCATCTTCAAGGTCTATACGTCAAAGGAGAAACAAAATAATAATTGTCGTAATTTTAAAATTTTGGAGTTAATTAATGTTATAATTTTACACTGCATTCAATGTTGTAGTAAAAAATACCATGCTCCATTTGAAAGAAAAAAGTTTTGTTGGTTTATAGGTACCCACATGGGAGATGCGTTTTTAAACACCCTGTATGTGATTTGGTGATTATTGCTATAATACCTTATACCCTGTTGAAAATAAACATATACTTTAACACAAACTAATTTCAGGATATTGTATGGAACCGCTGCTTAACTATTACTTCAATTTACTAATATCGATTCACATTAACTTAACAAATAAGTTTGTATTTAGCGCATCTTTTATCTAAAAATTGGTCACTTTTCGTAACTTTTCCTTCCATATCGTTGCTACCACATGTTAAATCCGTCAAAAACTCAATGTTTTTGTACTTTCTTTACATTTGCTCAAAAAATAAATAGCTATTTTACACTCAGGAATACGTGCTCTTTTCGCTAATATGCATATAAATCGCCAAATCAGTGGCCCTCTTACGGAACTCTAGCCAAAACATATAGTGTTAACTAACAATTTGTGTTTAAGTGATTATTATTTCGATTTATTCACTTTTGAACGCACGATTGGCTTCATAGAAATCCGGAACCCCGCAACAACTTCTTTCAAATATAGGGCATTGCAATTGGAATGAGCAAAATCAAATAACTCTTTATCCGTGATTTATACAGAATTCCGAAACCAATCAATTGTCATATCAAGGAGGGAAAACTTTTAATGACGGGCCTGACGAGTAATCCCCCATCCTTAAAATTTGAATAGGGAGAACGGGTTTTGTGACCATTCATTCAAAAGGTCCTTTAATTCTTTTTACTGCAACATGTACCAATTTTTTTTTTAATCAGTAACAAAAGGTACATAATTTGCAGCCTGTGTAAGAAAATACGATTTAAATGAGATGGCTTCAAATGCTCTCCTATGAGTTCTCCCAATATTTCGCAATTTTCTTGTGTCACATGCATTTATCACTTTTAATTTCGTTTTTCTAATAACTAAAACGAAAGTAATAGTATTTCTTATGGTAAAAATTATGAAAATGAATAATAAATATAATGAGGAAGTTATTCCTGAAAAATCATAATAATGTTTTAAGTAAAAAAAAAAAACAAGCCATTTGCTTAGGTAAACAAACAAAGGAAAATTCTTTGTAAGAAGTACGTCGGCTTATGTTTCGAATATCTATTATTATATTTTAACTCGATGATCTTGGCTTAAATAATCATGTTATGCTGCAAATTATAAAAGAACACATTTTTAAAGCCGGATAGTTGTACGGGACACCTGTATATTATTTTGCAAAATATTTTAGCAATCCTTCAGAAAATCACGGAATAATGCAGAATTCTTTTCTAGGTTCGTGAGAATTATGCGGATTCTAAGCCCTACAGTTCCCTGCATCGCTTGTCTGGGACGTCCGTTTATTTTGCTCTGCTCGTTTATTGGAATAACAAGCTTCACTACCAAATGCTTTCACGAACTTGAGGAGAAAATCGTGCTCAGACGTTCGATTATTCTCTCTCTCACATCAATGTTTTACGCTGCTTGTTTGATTACGTCGTGCATATATGAGTATTACATAACCTATTCTAGAGAAGACAGTTTCTGGAGCATAGATAATATACACTCTTGTGGTCAGTTATTCGTGGGTGTGAATTACACAGTCGTTTGTGTTATTTCCGTGTGTAAGATTTCTGAGTTACTTACGCTAATGCGATGCAATCAAGACAGGCTCATACAACTGTATAACCTTCTTGGGAATTCGGCGCTCGAACGGATCAGGAGACGTTTCTTGATATGGACGTTTTGTGGCGTATTATCCGTCCTATATTGCAGCTTTCTCTATTACGGATTACGATCAAAAACCAAGTTAGACGCTTTATTTTTCGTTCTAAAGGTTTATCCTTGTTCCATGTACACGGTTACCATGTTGATCATCTTAGAACCTCAGTACCATCTTGTTGAGGAATGCTACCGTAAAATCAAAACTATTTTAATAACACACAGCGAAATGACTCCAACAGAATTTGAAGCTGCTTATCAAAAGCTCACGAGACTACTATTTGCGTGCTATCGATCATTCGAAATTGCAAATGACTACTTAAATCCTGTAATTACTATGCACACGATAACATTGTTTGTAACTGGAACTTTCACATGGTATTGTATCGTGAGGCTCTTAATATTTAATATTTGGGATACACAAGTTATTTTTTATATGTTACTGTTAGCTTATGGTGTTGTTAACGCTTATTATCCTTGCTACTATGTTGACCGTTGCATTTACTGGGTACGTAATAGTTGGCATGTTATTTCACTTGTACGAAATCTAAAATGGAACTTCTTTTTCAGAATGATAGATTGCTTGCCGTTCTTTATCGTGCTCGCTGGCTGGAATTTAGTGCACAGCAAAGAAATCGAGTAAATACTCTTATTTTCTATACGTAACTATTCATTAGAGCTCATGATTTCCGTGCTCGTCATCACAATCATTTTTTAATATACCGATGAAATAACTATGATTGAAGCGTGCCGTCTATGCACAAATAAAATAGGTGGTGTTCTAAATCGGTGATTGTTAGTACCAATATCTCAATACTCTCTCTTAAATGAGGCCCATTGATAAATATGGTGGTTATGAACAAACACGATATAGGTACTGGACATACGTTACGGCCGTCATATCTATGATAAGCTTATATACTTAGCAAAATTATGAGACTTGTTTGTTTAAGAATAACTGGAGCAATAACAACACTCATATAATACACTTACAGCCGCAATGGTATGTCTTCTAGACTTCCCTCCTCTCCATTTGGTATAAACCAGTGTTGGGCAAGATAGGAGAAGTGAATAAATTTCTGCAGCGACTAGACACACTCGTGTTTATTCGCGCCTTGAGTGGGGAGCAGTGTTAACTAGTGATTTACTGAGAGCCGACTAAACACGAGTACGTATAATCGCTGTAGAAATTTATTCACTTCCCTTAAATCGCCCAACACTAGTATAAACTAACTAATTGATTCGGTTCAGGACTGTCGGTAACAAGTCTATGCAAGTTGGTAAGCAAAGACGTGATTTTCGCAATCAAACATGTTTCGACAAAAATAGAGGAACTTGTAACAACCTGTTTGTAGGGCGAGTGCACCGGGGCACCGCAAACAAATAAAGGCATACAAGCTGTTGCGTGCTCGAAATCAAATCTTTAAAAGGCAGGGATAGTGATTCATACTCGCGCGTGACTGATAAAGTAAAGAAGTCGTTATAGCCATTAGTTTTATAACCTTCAATAAATCGGTTGAAAAGTTAATGTATTGAAATTGTGAATTCCAAAATGTCTGAAACTAAGGAGAAATGTCGGCAGCACAACATTACCAACTGTTACCTATGTGTTTAGTTTGCCAAAAAGTATTTTCAAATGAAGCCATGAAGTCTTCTAGGCTCCAAGAGCATTTGAATAAAATACATGCTGATAAAAAAGACAAAGATTTATCCTATTTTCAAGGACTTGAAAAGAAATATTTAAAACAGCCAACTATATCAAACCTTTTTGCATCGTGTTCTAAACAAGAAGATGATGGACTACGAACTTCATATAATATTTCATTATTAATCGCAAAAGCGGGAAAACCACACACAATTGATGAGGAGTGAATTATGCCGGCAGTCAAAGAGGTAATTGAAACTGTTCATCATAAGACGCCATCAGATATCATCAAAAAAATTAATAATAATACAGTGCAAAGAAGAATCGATGAAATGGCTAAAGACGTTGAACTATCATTATGTGATTACTTAAAGACTTCCAAATTTTCCATTCAGCTCGATGAATCGACTTTACCAAATAACGAAGCACTAGTCTTCGCTTACGTCCGACTCATAAAAGCAGAAAAAAATTATCGAGAGTTATTATTTGCAAAAAAAATTGGAAACCGATACAAAGGGACAATCCATATTTAATACCATGCACGTGTTTTTTTTTCAAAAGAAAGAAATCCCTATTCGAAATATTTTGTCAGTGGCTACAGATGGTGCTCCAGCAATGACGGGGCGTCATTGCGCATTTAAAACAAGCAGTACCAAATGTACTCGCTGTACATTGCGTTATTCATCGTCAGTACTTGGTTGCAAAAAATCTTAATGAGCGCCTGCATACGTCGCTCCATTACGTTATTGGAGCAGTCAACAAGAGAGGAAGTAATTCATTAAATGACAGATTATTTGGGCAACTTTGTACTGAAAATGATGAAGACTATAATCGCTTCCTGCTGCACACAGAAGTACGATGGCTATGGGAAGGTGTTTGTCTGAATCGCTTTTTCAATCTATTTGACTCATTGTCAGTACGAGACTTCCTTGAAAACAGAGACGATGAACTGCGCGGAAACTTGATTGCGTCCAAAAATGACATCGCTTATTTGACAGACCTTTTTTTAATTTTTAATTTAATGACGTTAATTTCCAATTGCAAGGTGATGAGTTGAATTTAATAAAAACAAAAAAACGTCATAGCTGCTTTTGTGGGAAAACTTCTTCTATTCAAATTTTACAGAGCGATTCCAGGATATTTTAAATACGGATATACCAACCTGGGTTTTAGGCCCTCTCGCAAATGCAGATACAGTAGAATCATCAAATTTAGAAGAAGAACTCGTAGAATCACAACTACTGAAGAATTAAAAGTAAAATTCGGAAATGGATACCAAGAGTTCTGGCTCCAAAAATCAATATCAGCTCTCCACTCTGGATTGTGGGAACTAGTACAGAAATTTTTAATTGCGTTTCTTTCATCATATTTGGCTGAGCGTGGGTTTAGTGCAGTAGCTAATTTACTGTCTAAAAAAAGGAATAGACAGCAGATCACTGCGCGTGGTGATTTGCAACTGATGTTAACTAAATTGAAACCTGACAGTAAAAAATTGTTAAAACTCCACCAGCCTCAACCATCTTATTGATATTTATGTTTCTTATTGAATTTTGTTTTTTTTTTAATTTTTTTACTAATTTTGATTAATCATCTTGTCTCATTTTTTTTTTGATGAATTTTGATATCTGTGCTTCTAGTTTTCCCCTTTATGTGTAGCACAACACATTATGTGTTATCTAATCCAAAAATTTAGATAATTATTAGAGAATCTATGTCGCAAGACGTTTAGGACTAAAATATTTTTAATAATTACTAACTATAAAATTTCCTTGCAGATGGAGTCTCTCCTTAAGGTGCTGGTCAATCAAAAGTGTACCATAAAAGTGTTGAATGTTGCAGTTATTTCAAGAAGGTGGGTAATAATGGTGAGTGTTGTATTCATAATTCATTAAACAGTTAAGATAAATTATAGGCATAAGAAAGATAAAAGTTTGTAGCGCTCAATATACTAATAATGTGTCTGTTTTAGGTAATACACCTTGCGTTCACTTATTCACTCGTTCTAATGCAGTGGTACCTTGCTTCGCTTCCAAACTGAAGTTAATGCAATTACGCTGACTCTATGCTTATCGTAATTATTGGCAAGCACATTCAACAGTTGCACTGCACTCAAAAGAAATGGAGAAAACTACAACTACAAAACACCATCAATGTTTGTTTTGTCACTAGTGGATTTCGAAGCAGCCCAATGCAGTTAAATAAGCGTGTAATTTTTGATGATCGATGTAATTTATTTATTAATTAGCTCTCTTCAGGTGAAACCAGAAGTAATTAAATGTAATAGTCAACTAAAAAAACTAAAATGAATAATTGTATCAAGACATACGTAAAAATTATAAAGTTTGGTGCAGAGCTACAGACGAATCTTCTCCGGACAATAGCACTTAACAACAGACACAGTTTTCAATGAATATATCACGATAAAATGCACTTTCTTCTCTCATCTTTCAAACAAAAGTTCCTCTGTGTGTACAGCAGCAATACATGGAGTTTTCGACGACCTTTTGTCAATGCACTTATTTACTATACAATTGTATTTATCCTTCTGTGTTTATAGTACTAAATAAATACTTTTAAATGCTATTTCCAGATTTTATGCTATGTATTTCATATCAAATAACAAAATATGTTATTTGCAAATCTCCACGACTTAATTGCTATTGTATTTTCATTATCGTACACCGAAAGTACGCCGAGGTCAAACTGTTAAGTCAAAAGCCCATAGCCGAGTAAGTATGGTTGCCGACAGGGCGGCGTACTGTCATCGCTGCTATGGTTCCTTGTGGTAGACGGCCTGCCCTCTGAACTTTTGGAGGGCGGTTTTTCAAGTGCAGGGCTATGGTGATAACATCACCATTCTTGTCTGCGGGTAATTTGAGGACGTGCTATCCGAAAGGATGCAGGTGGCGCTCAAGTTCGTAGAGAGGTAATGTATAAGAGAGGGTCTTAATGTCAACTCTAGCAAAACGAATACAGTTCCGTTCACATGGAGGAGGCAGCTTCCCAAACTCCCACTACATTCGGTTCTAAAATGCTCGTATCAACCAAGTTTAAATATATGGGTGTTGGCTTGAAGGCCAAGCCGCTATTCAAATCACACCTAAAACAAGTGACGAACAAAGCCATAAGGAACTTCTGGGTCTGTAGAGGTATATTCGATAAAACCTGAGGACTAAAGCCTGCAATGATACACTTGTTGTACACCAATGTTGTAGTATCCTCTATAACTTACGTCTTGTTAGTTTGGCGGCATAAAGCAACTCTAGGCTATGCTGTAAGTGCGCTTGGTAAAGTCCAATGGATTGCTTGTCTGGGAATCACGGGAGCCTTATTCTCGACGCCGACGGCTACTATGGAGACCATTCTTGGGCCCGCACTGCAGTTGGTGTTGTGGCCTGAAGCAACTCTAGGGGCTTACAGAGCAAAATGTAGTGGATCCAAGGGCTTCTCCGGCAAAGTCGGAGACCACACCAGCATCTTCAACTACATCGAACAGACAGTTCCGCCTTTACGGTCAGTGGTCCGTAAAAGCGGATAAGATCTCGTCCGTTTTCAGCTTATCTGGGGGATTCAGCGTAGATTTCATATTTCAGGTTCATAATACTTTCAAAATTTTCATCTTCGAACAGATTCCTAAGTTGTGGACCAACAAATATGCGTTCGCGAACTTTCGCATCAGACAGCTTTGAAAACTGAACCTTTAACTATTTAAAACAGTTGCGTTCTTTATCCAGTGCTTTCACAAACTGTTTAATCAATAAATACTACTTGAATGTGGAGAGAGGGTAGAATTACCAAATTAGAATTCACTAACGGCTCAAATTTTGTATTTGTAACATTGTTGATCCGTGGCTGCTATTCTTTTATTCGATAATATTGCTGAATTGCTTGCCTCTCCCACAAACACAAAAAACAACAATATTTGATAAACCCTCTTTTCAGTCCAAGTAATCAGGAAATAATCAGGTCATTACAAATTTGCCAAGGATAAATAGAATATGCAACGAGACTCAATATAGTTGACATACTCTCATATGTTTTTTTTTTGTGTTTGTAAAACGAGCCAATGGAATTGGTGGTTTCAAGTTACCATTATAAAGTAAAACGGCCATGAGACTTGTTTTCAACGAGAGTTATATTCTCTAGTCATTTCATACTAAAGTCCACGTGCAGTAACAGAAATTTCTTTCAACATTGTAAAAAGAACTGATTTTTTCGTGGCAATTCTTCAATACAGAGATTTTGTAGTGGAATCTAAAAGATTCCACTCTTTCAATCGAGATCCTAAAATTTATGATTTTTCTTTGGTTATATCGTAATCCCTTATCAAGTCATTAAGATCTGATTGTGTAATGAGATGTGGTTCGTTAGAAGGAACATACGTCAAATCACTTGAAAATGACACATTCAAGACATCGTTTATATCTTTCCGTGCGTGGAATGTATTAGAGTTGAAAGCTCACAATCAGTTCTTTTCGACGGTTAGCTCACAGATGTCTGTATACGTTATTTTGGGTTTATTTCTTTTTGAAAACCCATGGATTTTTTTTAAGGCAGAAGTAATGTGGTCGGTGACGTGATTTGTTGGTTCACGCCAAATCATCGGCCTTTCTGACAGCACTTCAGAAGACTTTTTGTTTTTGTTTCACTAACAGTGAGTAAATTTGACATAAGACGAAATACAGCATTGATTGATTTCTAATTTTGAATCCAAAGTGTTGTTCATCTTTGTCTGTATTCTCAAGAGTAGATTTTTTAGAAAATTTCTATTGTTTTTTTATATTTAAATTTTAACAAGGTAAATGAAAATAAATGGTTCAAGTTCTCACAAATTCTTTTATTGACGACAACCGGTTTCATCTACTAAGGGACATCTTCGGGTCAGCTGGAGAAATTAACGATGTAAATTAATTAGATTGAGTTCAAATTAATAAAAGGGAATAAAATTGTGTAAATTATTGTACAAAATAATTAATTAATAAATAGAAAATGTATAAGTAAATAAAAAGATAAAAGTTATAATACTCACAATTAAAAACAGTTTAAAAATAAGTCACATAATAAAATAAACAACTAGGAAGCTTTAGAAATTTAAAGTAAAGAATTTTTTCTTAATGTGCAGATTATTTTCCGGATCATTCGTTTCGCTGCGTCCGTTTATTAAAATACAATTTATCTTCTTTCTTTTATTTTAAAGTGTAATTTGTCGTTTTACAATGTGTGTTAACAAGTCTTACACACTTTTATTCAATTTTACAATTCAATTTTTATTATTTTATTACGTGACTTATTTTTAATTTAAACTGTTTTTAATTGTTAGTATTGGAACTTTTATTTTTTTTATTTAGTTATACATTTTCTATTGAGTGATTAATAATTTTGTACAATAATTTACACAATTTTTATCCCTTTTATTCATTTTAACTTCAATCTAATTAATTTACATTGTTAATTTTTTGTTGGATTTCTTCAGCTGACCTGAAGATGTCCCTTAGTGGATGAAACCGGTTGTCGTCATTAAAGAATTTGTGGAAATTGTACTATTTACTTTCATTTACCTTGCTATAATTTACTCACACAGAATCAAAAATCATGGATTGTATGTAAATTTTAGCTATTTTCATTAATACTTACCGTATAAATCAATTTTATGCTAGATTGTTAATTTCCTTTATTATTCTTTCTAGTACGGCCTGAAGATGTGTTTTGTACACAAAACCGATCTCTATTAAATATTTTACTTTAACCCTAGTCCTACCAACGTTTTATCGTAACGTGTCCTACCAAGGTGTGCCTCACAGGCACACATCTATTTGTACACATTGTTGATGTAAATAATAGCAAAATATGCATTATTTATTTCATGTAGTAGTATACAGTAAGATTAAAACATATAGAAAGAATATTGTGTGTCAGAAGATATAATTTAAAAATAGTACAAGATAGTAAAATATTTGAAAGTTATTTATGTAGTTTGCAATTTGTGCACGTGAGTATTTTCTCTGAATGTTCACCACAAACCGTTTGCTTACACTTATCACATAACTGTGTTGACATTCTGCTTTTCTTTGATGGGCAAATATAGCACCGTTTCGTTTTCTTACTTCTCGAGCCGAAGACTCCCCTGTGGGTTGGTACTTGATTCAACGTAGTTTGTATCAATGAAGTATGACTTTTATGCAAGCCACTCAACTACGACGTCTAATTTGCCCCAGTACTAATTCTGTTGTAATTTCTCGTAAGAAAATTTTGCGAAGTCTTCGTTTTTTGGAAATATGCCAGTCAGGATGGATATTTCTCCAAATGACAAATGAAGCTACTCCACACACATCAATTATATTGAAAAAATAGACCAAAGGCCACCTATTAGTTTTGCGTTTCACTGAATATGTATGTACATCTGATCAAGTGTATCCACCCCTCCTTTCGTGGAATTGTAGTACTTATTGATTCAGATTTATTTGTATTTTCCTCATCAATGGTGGAGTCGTTGTGCATTGTAGATAATAATATGACACAGCGATTTTTCTTAGGTACATAAGATACCAAAGTCATTGTCTTCTGAAAACCAAACAAGTTGCTTTCAATATTCCGTCGCCTGTGAGGTAAAAAATTGGTGGTATGCAGCGCTTATTTTTTCTGAGGCGTTCCTACACAAGTTAGGCCTTTGGTAAGCAAACTGGATGCAAGCTCGTAGCTGGTGAAGAAGTTGTCGAACGAATATTCCTTTTAGTCTCAGAAAAGGTTCACAAAGGTCTTGAACCATCTTTGCGCTAAGTTTTCTGCTCTGTTGAGACCTTCTTTCCTAAGTACGGTATACCACGTAACGGATAACTAGTTCCACTATCGCATATCCACCAAATTTTCATATCGTACTTATCTAGCTTGCTTGGCAGGTGCTGTCGGAAAGATACACGACCTCTAAAAGGCACCAGTTGTTCATCGATGGTTAGATTACTGCCAGGAAGATAATATTTCAGCAAGTTTGTATTAACACGTCCCACAGGTCTCTAATTGTGCCAACTTTCCTTTGCCTTCGGAGATTCTGGTCGCTTTATCGTCAAAACGAATAAATCTTAGTAATTGAGTAAATCTATTTCGCGACATACACGCTCGATAAACAGGATTTCCATATAAAGGATTCCATAGCTCATTATAGTCCACCATTCCTTGTTTATTTCTTCCAGCAGTAATCAAAAGGCCCAAGAAAGCACGGATTTCAACGTCGTCAACTGGTTCCACAAATCGCCAAGAATACGAACAGCCTCCTTATTAGTGAAAGTAACCACAATACCAATAACCGTATCATCAAAAAAACAAATTGAATGCGTCACAAGGAGTATCAACATGCACTCCAGGTGGAAGTTTCACTTTGTTCAAAGCTGTTGTAATTATGTTGTGTGCACGTGTTTTTCCCTTGGCAATCGGCGTGGCATTCCATCCATTTCATTCGGTACCATCTTTTCCAATAAAAGTTTGCGAATGGCCGGGCGGTTCATCATTAGCATCACTATCGTCACTTCCTTCTTGTTCATCGCTTTCTTCATCGCCAGTTTCTGATAATCCGCTCACTAGAAGGTTTCGTCATTTGGCTCTTCTTCATCTTCACCATCATTTACATTCCTTCCCAAATCCTCATCACTTTCGTACAATGCATCGAGCAACTCCTTTTCAGTTAGTGGCCGGCATCGGTCAGTCAACCAATCGGTCATACTTTCTGCATAAATTTCAAAACCAAATAAGCATAAAACAACAAATCTATTTTTACTGGGGGTCAATCAAAACTTTATTTTGCTTACCTGGTCTATACTATACTCTCCACTAGTTAAAAGAAATAAAATTAACCAATAGACACCTAAAACGGCCAATGCGTTCGTTAGGAAAGTCACAAATACACTGATAGCAATGCAGTTTATAAGCTGACTGTTTTAGCAAAACGCATTTAGGGAATTCCCCTTCATATGCAACTGGAAGTTCTTACATACAAGGGGAAAGTCCCGAAATATAAAGCATATCTTATTACGGGGGATTTACTCACATACCTAGTTTTAAATAACGTAGCAATGCATTTTATAGTATAATAACAGTATGTGCCTCAAAGACACACCTTGGTAGGACGTGTCGGTAAATTATGTTTAATTTTTTTTAGTAAAATAGGAAAAATATTTTTAAAAAATTTTTATGTCATTCTGTGTTAAATAGTTTATTTTGAGAATACAAAAATCCTCCAGTCTGTGGGCAGTTAACTTACAAAGTTCCAGCAATTTCAAAATCAATTGTGCCTCAAAAGCACACCTTGGTAGGTTTAGGGTTAATAGTAATAAGGTGAGATATTAGATCTGCTTGTGTCACTCACACAGAGTCTACATAGATACTGCAAACAATAATAAAAATCTCATAGGTGTGAAAAATATTTATTTTGTGAGTAATCTAATTTGCCATTAGAAACATATTAAGTGGGATACAAACAGTATTTTTTTTAAACATTGTAAACACACTCCATAGAATGCCATTGCGATAGTGAACTTCCGTAATGCGATGGTGCGTTGAACTCTCTTCAATTAATTCCAATAAGCCCGTGATAAATTTTGATTGTGCTGTTATTAAGTATATCCCCCAAATTTTACTTCGTTTCGCCTCTAGGTCGATTGCCAAGCAAGGTAGCACTGTATTCCGAGCAGGGAATAAGTGAATGCAACGTATACGGTCTAAAATAGATTAGAAATGATATTAGCACATTAGAATAGCATATAATATAAATTGGGTTACATATATGATTGTGGATTAAATCTCATCAGTATGAAATACATACTGCAGAACCAGAACAAAACCATAATCGAAAACCTATATATATCATTTACATTAAAGATTCATTAACATAGCAATAACATTCGTTAATCAAGAAACATTTTACATTATTTATAAACTATCGACTATTACACATACTAATGCATGCGTAATTCAGAGACTTCTCATATCGATAACTCAAAAAAAAAAAATTGTGCATTTGTGCCCGTAGTGGTTAGCAGCCTATATAAGGTTACCATTGGCCACCGTCTAATTTTGCCTGAGCCTGAATAGTTGGAGCTAAATGTTGTGTAAAAACTGTAACAGCTTCAATTACAATTTAAACCAATTGGTCAAAGAAAATTTGTTTCAAGTTTTTTACTTCAACATAAAATACTATCAGACTTGGTTATGTACAACAGGAGAACTTTCCCCCTCCGCTCTTCTACCAGCAAATCCGAGATAGGGACGATGATATGGAACTTCTGACAAGATTAAGGTTTATTCGATACCAGTTTATCTGCGATATCGAGTACTCATCGTAGTACCGATTGAAATTTGCGATACTGATTTGAGTACTCAATTAAAAGTATCGATACTTACGAGTACTCATACTTAAATGCATTGGATGCTACGTCTATAAAGTAGATGGAAAAATAGGTTAGTTTATATTACATTGCATAATCATTCGATAGATATCTTAAAATTTTACTTTTAATTTTTCTGCATAGATCTTTAATTGTAAATTTCCTGAGGCTCTATGTTTGGATGTTATAAAAGCAAATAAAGTCAATTTTGATTTAAGAAGTTTAACCTAATCAACTGATAGCCAATCCTTTGAAAAGATATGAATGTTATCCTTATGATATGAGTATTTCTTTATATTTAACCGATTAAGAGGTATCATTGAGTGTATGTACCTAGATAACGTACGGTGTCAACGTGCGCCATCTATGAGATACCCAAAACATACTTTCAAACGGTTCGCGAAATCTGTCCGTATAACATGTGCATGTCGCCTAAAAAATAACAATCCCCCTTTTTCGATACTATTGGATACTTTGATCTTTGTCAGTCGATATTTTACTTGATATGGAATTTCTTATTACGATACAATAAATAATAGCATCGAATGAAAAATATCGATACACTGCGAGTACTCGCAAGTATCGAACGAACCCTAGCCAATATATTCAAAACATGATTTACGTGCATAACAAATGTGACTTGCGCAAATACTTCAATATACTTTTCTTATATACGTTTCTTTTGATAGAAAACAAAAATGACTTATTGCCACCTTTAGATTCGATTAGATTAGGATTGGGGTGGCCACCGAATCTGTTTCACTGCGATCTTTTCAGATCTATTGTGATCCACTCTTTCCTAGAAGACTTTCTAATTTTGCCCTTTTAATTAGGCCTATCATCTTTGAGAGCGGTTTCTTTTTATAGCTGCTAGCTGGTTCTCCACGTCCATCACTAGAAACCTTCTTCTCGAGCGGGCCTTCACATTGGCCCAGCAAATAATAATAATAATAATAATAATAATAATAATAATAATAATAATAATAATAATAATAATAATAATAATAATAATAAGTGACTTTATTCATCCCAATAGTCCCAGTATACATCTTTACACGTATATAAAACAACTATTTAAAATTAAAACTACTTTTACAAAGATAAATACAAAAATAAATAAATATGTGGGTAATATCGGGTAGAATCACTTGGCGAGGTCCAGTCAGAAGAATACTTGTTCTTGCCTGCTCATGCCTAACCAAGAAATATCCCAAAAGAAATTAACTAGCATACGAATCTAATTTAGAAAATTAAGATATTTTATGTAAGGATAAGGAAAGTAACGAGAAAAGAGAAAAAAAAAGTAATCTATGCTACTTACTGCCTACACTTACACCTAACTTAACTTAGCATAATACCGATGGCCCGGTCCCATTCCAATTTTCCTTTTCAAAATAATAGTAACGAACATATATGCAAATATATTATAAGAGAAAGTGAAAAAGCAATATTAACGTGTATAAATATTGAAACACACACACAACCATACAATTACTGCCGGAACAGAAAGCTGCGAAGTCTATTTTTAAAATCAGAGGTACTAATATTTTTTAGTTCATTCGGGATAGCATTGTACATTTTATAGATAGAAAAGGTGAAACTTTTCTCGTAACGTGCGGTGCAGTGCAAAGGCGGCGAAATCAGTCCTCGAAACCGAGTGGACAGGGTGTGAACGTCAGTCCGAAATTTAATTTTGTGATGCAAATATGGTGGATATTTGAAAAGCAGTATTTTATGATAAAAGCACAGAGTAAGGAAATCTCTCCTTCGTTCCATCGAGAGCCATCCGGTTTCTTTCAACTTATAAGAAATTTTTTGGAATTTGCGAATGCCATGAATGAATTGAAGACAGGCATTCTGAATTTTTTGAATACGGCACGCGGTACCTCTGTCAATGGCAGGGTGGTATAGCGGTACGCAATAGTTAAACTGGGAAAGAACAAATGTCTCACATAAAAGTTTCTTAAATATTTTTGATAATAGCGATCTGTAGGGATAGAGTTTTTTTTAAATGAAAATAGGCATTTTTTATATATTTGGAGATCTGATCACGATAACGGAATGTGTTATCGATTATTACCCCGAGGTTTTGTACTTTTTTGACCACTGAAAGTTTTCGATTATCTATATGTACAGACTCCAGATCTTAGACTCCAAGTCATCACAGACCCCTGGTTTCCAAACATATTACCTGGATTTGTCGGATTTAGCATCAGGGAGTGAGCCGCCGAGACATCGCAAAGTATTTGTAAGTCTTTATTAATTTTACGAACAGAATCCTGCCAATCAGATGGTTTGAAAGAGTAATAAATTTGGGTGTCATTCGCATACAAATGCGCCGTACAATGTTTAAAAGCTGACGTAAATTTAGATGTGTATAGTGAAAACATGATAGGACTGATAATAGACCCCTGAGGTACTCCTTGTGATAGGGATAATGGGAGCGACGTAATATTAGACAGTTTTACACTCTGCGATCTGTTTGATAGAAAAGTTTGAAAGAGACGCAGGCTGAGGTCTCGGCAGCCCACACTCCTCAAGAATATCCAGCAAAGTAGCGTGGTTAACCGTGTCGAAGGCCTTGGTATAGTCAAGTAACACCAGAATTGTAATGAGGCCTCGGTCCGAAGCCAGTAAAATATCGTCTGTTACCTTTGCAAGTGCAGTCGTACAACTATGATTTCTTCTAAACCCGGACTGAACCTCGGGTAGTAAGTTAAGTGAATTAACATAACATTTTAGTTGCTGTTCCATTGTCCGCTCTAATACCTTGGACAACACGGGTAGGGCGCTTATAGGCCTTAAGTCCCTGAACTCCCTAGGGTCTGCGCTTTTGGGGCACGGTACTACAATAGCATGTTTCCAGCTATTCGGAAAAGTACCAGTTAATAGACACGAATGATAATATGAGTGATATAGGAATGACGAGCGGCAGCAATAACGAATCATTCGAATTGTAATGTTATCGTACCCAGCAGCATTAGTTTTAATTTTAGCAATGATATTTTCAATATCGTGGGTACTTACGGTATGGAAGTGAAAGGTATCTGGACTAACCACATCAGAATTTGTAGGCAATGCAACTGCTGATGGCTGTGGTATCGAGGTGAGGAAATAATTATTAATATCATTTACGTTTGAAAGATGGCCCGGAAGTTCTATTTTCTGCTTAGTTTGATACCCAATACTTGAAAGATGATACTAGATAGAGGCATCACATCGCCCACGCGTTATAAACTCGAAGTATGCTTTTTTTCCCGCTTAAAAGTCGATGTAGATAGATTGCGTAACGATTTATAATATTCCCAATCGCTACTGGAGCCGGTCCGCCTGAACTTCACTTTCGCTTTATTTCTAAGGTGCAATGAACTGGTGTTTCCTCTTCCTCTTGGCAGAATCTGTAGGAGCGTCATCTACCAGGCTTATGTTGTACATATGTCTATTTGGTTTACAGTGACCAGTCAGCAGACCTGCTATTATTTTGACGGTCTTCTTATCTTTGCTCAGTAAATCCATAGCAAATTTAGGCCTTTGTTTCTTTAGGCCTGTCTCTGTCCCGGTGATGTTAGTTACCTTTGGGTGCTCACCTCATTTAGGATGCTTACGCAGTCCCAAATCAGCTGCACACTTATGGAACTAATCGCGTTAAGTGTGGACTCACTGTCGGAGAAGATAGCAATACTTTTACCTGGCTCAATCCATCTTTCTCGGACACAATGGTGAATTGCAGCAACCTCACCTTGAAACACTGTTGTGTCTTTGCTCAAGCTTACTGAAAAAAACCTTTTTAGGTTTCTTTGCGTATATTCCAGCTCCGACACCGTAGTCCGTTTTAAAGCCGTCTGTATACCAGTTCGAGTCCGCTCTTACTGAAGTACCTGTCTCCCAGCCCTTCTTATCTGATATTATAACCTGATATTTTTTATCTAGGTTGAATTTTTGAAACAAGGCTTTCCTAAAAGAGCTGCCTGCTTGAATTCATTCAATAGTTTTTGCTAGTCAGCGCCGTGTGATTTACTTATCGGTAGTTGACTATGCATAAGTATAATGTGCTGTAGACCTTGCAGGTCCTTGTATGTAAATATGTAGCGGTGGCAGGTTTAGAACTACTTCAATTGCAGTGGTAGAGGTCGATGTCATGGCACCCGTCGTGCACAGACACGCCTGTCTTTGAACGCCACTTAGCGTTTTGACCGCCCTCACCTACCGCACCTTTATTACCTCATATGCAGAAAAATATTCATTTCTTATTAGCTAGATAATCAACTGTTTTGATTAGACTAGACTTTTATGTGATTGTTACTGTGATTATTTTAATAGTTTTACATTTATTTTTAACATGTCCATTGCCTCTTGTATGGCTGCTTGGATGAATAAATAAAAAAATTGGGCACCATACTATAGCTCCGTAAGTTATTATGTATAACCAGAGAGCCATCTTGCGGTAAGTCCTCAATGCCTTCCATATAGCCACCTGCACCTATCCAGAACGATAGTGGCTTTGTTGGCCGTGTTCTGGATATGTGAGTTCTATGTATGTCTTTGATCAAACTATACTTCTAGGTATTTCGCCTCTTTTACATATAGAATCCTTTCGCCTCCTATTACTAGTGGTTGTAGGGCTTCCAGCGTTTCTTTTTTTTTCTTGTGAACGTCACAACTTGTGTATTCTGAGCATTGACTAAGTTGCTCTTGTTTTCACCACTTGTCAACCGAATTTAAAGCAATTTGCATACGCTCTACCAGAACCTTTGGAAACCGTCCTCTAACGACTAAGTTGTGAGGTCGTCAGTATACTCCAGGCAATGAAATCCCTTTCCGGTCAGCTTTCGGATTAGGTCGTCCACTAGGATAGCCCATAGCAAGGGAGATAAAATTCTGCCCTGCGAGCACCTCACTCTCGCCTCCGCTTCGATGGTAGCTTCACCAATTGTGGATGTGATTATCTTTCTTTCCAGGCTGGCTCTTACCCACTGCAGAAGCTTCGGCGTGACGCCTTTTTTCCGTAAAGCTTCGACTATTGAGTTTGTGGCAGCATTGTTAAGTGTTCCTCGATGTCCAGAAAAGTCATCATGTCTATCTCTTTATCTTCTATTGACTTTGAAATTAACCTGTTGAGGTCATGTAATGCGACCTCTGTAGACTCTCCCGGTTCATATGCATATTGTCTATCACGGAGTGGCTGTTCTCTCAGCTCGGTATCTCTTATGTACCTCTCCACCGAGCTTTCGAGAGTTTTGAGTGGAAAAGAGGATCGGCTTATTGATCTGTATGACTTCGGCATTTAGTCGGATACTTTACCTATCTTAGGTAGGTATACTAACCTCACTTTTTGCCATGCAATTGGCCAAGCTATACAAGCTCTGAAGAATTTAACGAGATGTAGCGTTAGCACCTCCTTCCCCTTCTGAATCCGTGCCTGCAGATTTGCATATTGCCACCTTGGAATACCTATAATTGCTGAGGATCTAAGTTTTCAATGTTAGATATTGCAACGGTTTACTAATGCTTGTCCGATTATTTTGGCCCACACTGTAAGTTCTAGCCGCGGCGGTGGGGCTAAACGTGTTTCACGCTAGAGGACACTTCCTCTGCTGCCAGCGTGCCGTGCGTTTGTTTAAGTTTTGCCCAAGAGACCTAGGCAGTTATACTTATGGTATATAAATTCACGTGCGTAATTAATACCGTTTTAACCGTCAGCTTCTATTTAATAAAGAATCTTGACCTTCACTCAAATTATTTAAGATTTTATTATGTTATATAAATATTATAAATGACACACTAACATCATCAAATCAACAACTACGAAGTTGAGAATTTTAACAACTTAATTTTTACAACTCCAAACCCACAACCAGAGACCGAAGCAACATATAACTACATTCGATGGATGGGTAGCCGTTACATTTCTATACAGGGTAATTCTCAATATATGCGACAAACTTTAAGAGTTCATTCCTGAGGTTATTTTGATCATAAAAGTTCATATGAGTATATGTCCAAAACGGTTTGATTTTAAAGTTATTGCATGTTTAATAATAAATTATGAACTATGACTAACACGATATAATATCACAGTTGGTTCTTCAAAAACTATTGTGTTGAGAGGGAATTGTTTATTTGTCATTTCAATACTTGTCAGTAGTTGTCAGAGTATTCATTCAGTTTATTACCAGTTTCTGTTTTCTAAAATGAAATTACATGAATGCTGAGATGTGTGATGCATTTCGTTTACGGTCTTGCCAATGGAAATTCGCGTGCTGCTAGACGTCTTTATGAAAGAACATACCCGAACCGTATCATCCCGCATCATTCAATATTTGCCCGTCTTCACCAACGTCTTAGTGAAATGGGAAATTTTAAAAAAACGGACGACTGATAACGGGCACCCATCTACAGTGAGAACTCCACAAGTTGAAGAAATGGTACTAAATGAAATTGAGGAACATCCTACTACAAGCACCAGAAAAATTGCGTTTGCTTTAAACATTAGTCAGGCCACAGTTTGGAGAATATTGAAAGATCAACTGTTGTATCCATATCACATTCAACGGGTGGAGGCACTTTTGCCGGCAGATTTTCTACAAAGAGTAACTTTTTGTCAATGGATGCAACACAAAATCGCACAAAATCCTGAATATTTGGCTCAAATATTCTTCACCGACGAAGCTACTTTCTCTAGAAACGCGATTATTAATTTTCATAATCATCACATATGGGCGGAAGAAAATCCGCACGAACTAAGGAATGCCCGTCATCAACATCAATCCTCTGTCAATGTGTGGACCGGAATTGTTGGAGATCACTTGATAGGTCCACATTTTTTACCGATGCGGTTAAATGGCGAGGTATACCGCAATTTTCTTGAAAAGGAGCTACCACTACTGCTGGAAGAAGTCGTTGCAATTAAGATTACAAATGTAGTTTATGCATGACGGTGCTCCAGCGCATTTTAGTTTAATTGCTCGCGAGTTTTTGGACAATATGTATCCAGATCGGTCAATAGGACGGGGAGGTCCACAACCGTGGCCTCCTCGGTCTCCAGACTTAAATTCTTTGGACTTTTTCTCTGGGGTCACGTTAAATCATTAGTTTATACGACTCTTATTGAAAATGTCGATGAACTGAGAAATCGTATTATCGCAGCTTTTCAAACAATTCGAAATACCCCTGGTATTTTAGAACGGACTCGCCAGTCAATACGACGAAGGATAGAAGCTTGTATTGCAGTTGGGGCGGTCATTTTCAACAGTTAGTATAAATTAATTTTGTTTCTAATATTTTGTTAATTTATAATAAAAACATTAATTATGTTAACTTACTATTAAACACTGTACAACTTTAGAACTAAGCGATTTTGGACATATGTTCTTATGAACTTTTATGATCAATACTGTATACTTAAATGTTTATTTAGTTAAATAGTTTTTTTGTAGAGCTAATTTTCTGGCATTTAGCGGTAGAAGTTTTTTTTAGTACCTCCTAGGAGTAAATTGATACGTATAATCTGTTGTTAATTAAGTTAATAAATTGTTAAATTTGTTTAAATGGTAGTTTAACTCCCCTGAAACACGTTAAAATATGAAAAGTCCTATTGTACTCTCTCCATATAGTTTATTGAGCCACCCAATCTCACAAGCTAAACGATGGCACTTACCGTTATTATCCACTTTTCCGATACAACAGCGATGTCAGATATCTTCAGGCCAGAATTCTGAGTGGACAGAATTCTCAGTAAAGCTTCGATCTAAAAAAAAAAAAAAAACAAATACTACATTAATTTGCCTTGTCTAGCATTGGAACGGAAAACGTTGAGATAAGTTTTCTCAGTGGCATACAAAAAGAAATATTATTCGAAAACACCGACAGCCTGCAAATTCAGATTTGGATAAAATTGTAGAGACTGAAAGAGTATGATGATGTAGGAACAACACAATTTTTCTCAGAGATCCATTTCCACGATTTCGGAGTGCGGTACAGTGCTTTTTTTTAATATCTCGGAACAGATATATCTTTTTCTTGATAAAATATAATTTCTAGTATATTACATAGACAAGCATGACGTTATTTGCAAAAAAGAATAGCAATGCGGAATAGAGGTACTATCCCAAAAATATGTTTTCTTCATATACCTATTGCACCTCTAGTTTGAGATAAACATAGTTTCATCCGCCGTATAGCCATGAGTAAATATTGCACTGCCAAGCCAGAGAATGAATAAAGCGAATGCCTAAGGTTGGTCTCACAACGTGAACGAATACATTTCGTGAAACGCAGAAGCAAGCGATACTATTCAATACATGGCTTTTATAATAGGTTACATTTTAATTTGATTGATAATCACACTTACTGATAATTTGTTCTTTCCCTAAATAATAAATTATTTACATACAAACGCGTTGGCACATTGATAGAAAACAAAACAACAATATAAAACTGACAGTATACTACAGAGACCCAATTTCAAAATGCGTTTTTTTAAATACTTGATGGACTTGGTTCCATGAAGGTGATACAGTAAAGTTACGATTTTTGATTATATCGCCACACCTTACTGCCTGAGGAACTTGAAAATAGAAACCATACAGAAAACGCTGGAATTCATGCCAAAAACTAGCATTCCACAAGAGTATATATTGTTCGGGTTCCAGAAGCCATCCTGACATGAATATCTACCGTAAAATACGTATATGGTCGATGTAAACAAGCAAATAACGTAAGTCAACGACACAAGTGACAGAATAATCGAACGCCTTGCAACGAATCTCCCTCAAGTTCGTGAAAGCATTTGAGGTTAACGCTTCCTGCACCTATAAAGTTAGAAAACCACACGAAAGGGCGCGCTAAACAGGTAAAACAGTCCACCGTGTAATTGGTGCTAATTGCATCGCATGCTTTTGATCTTATGAAACGCATGATACTCGATATAAATTGGGTAAAGTATTTGGATTTTGTTGTGGCTGTATCGTACCAAGGCTCTAAGCTGTGAATACCACTTTCCCCGAACTCAATCTATTGTAGACTTCGATTATAACATTAATATTTAATGAATGATTTCGTGAATGGTACACATTACACTCGATTCACCTAATAATATTAATAAACAATGTAAAGAAATCAAAGAATGCAATGTCACTCGATATACACTATAAAAAAAAATTCTTGTGAAATTACATGTAAAAGTATTGATAGTAAAATTGCAAGATTGTGCAAAATTTATTCAGAATAAGGATAAAAGTAACTGAGGACAGGATAAGTGAACTATTCTAATTCAAATACTGTACTTCAAATTATTACTGTTTTCTATGATTTCTTTCCGCTAGAATAATTTCCTCGTCTATAATCTAGACCAGGGGTCGGCAAACTTTTTTAGGACAGGGCCAAATCGTGACGAAAATTAAGTTCAGCGGGCCAAGTTGTAAACTCTAACGTGTATATTTTTTATTAAGTGTTCCTCTGTGTTTTATTGAGCCGAAAACAATGTACCAAAAAGTTTCCGTCGTGTCATACAGGGTGTTTAAAAATTACTGACTTGTCAAAGAATCTTAAAGTTTTTTTTCAAAAACACCTTGTATATTCTTATATTTTTCTGCAACATTCCCTATAGGCTTCAGTGGTTTTATTTTAAATGCTTCCTATTATTTATTAACTTTTCCAAATGGTCAAAAATTTTTACCTGGTGGATTATAAATAACATTACAATAAATTATTATTGCTAGTAAATATTATAATAATCATTGTTTTCTTATGTTAGTACCCAGAAAAGTACGCAATATATAAACCAAACAGTAAATATTAAATATTAAAAGTTTATCTTCATCTGGTTCGCATTTTGCAAAATGAGGCAAAATGCGAACAAAAAGTTAATAAAGTGTTTGTGTGATATAAGAATTTACAGGGGATTGAAATAGCTACATAATGGGATCTTTGCAGACGATGTGGTAATAATAACAGACAGTGAAAAACAAAGAAAATTTGAACATATGGAAAGGAAACATGTAAGAAGAGGGCATAACAATAAACATAGAAAAAGCTAAAATCCTAGGAAACCAGAAAGTTGGAACTAAAATTGAAATAAATGATACTAAAATAGAGCAAATGAGAAATTTAAATATTTAAGAGTAACATTGCAAGAAACAGGAAAACAAGATGCTGGAATAAACGATTGATAAAACAATCAAGTACTACGCAATAAACCAAAAATTTATTAATAAAAAAAACATTTCTAAGGAAAAAAAATAAAGATTTTTAATACAATATATCGTTCAGTTATAACTTATGAATGTGAATTTTGGAACCTCACAAACAAACAAAAAAGTAAAATACAAGCTGCCGAAGTGAAATACCTGAGATGAATACTAGATGTAACCCGGAAAGATAGAATTAGAAACATACAAATACGTGTGGAATTAGGGATACAATCAGTTTTGGAATTTATTCAAGAGAGACAATTGAGTTGGTGGGGACATATACAACGAATGGATAATAACAGACAACTGAAGAAAGTTTATGAAGCAAGAAAACAAGTTAAAAGAAAAAGAGGAAGGCTGAAGCAGACCTGGAATGACGCAATCGGAAATATACTACCAGCTAGTGTGTTTCCCCATGGCAAGAAGCAGCAAAGGTAGGAAGAAATGGAAACAATTAGTGTTTCTAATAAATAATAATAAATGCAAACCCGACACCTTAATGGTATAAGGGTAATATCATTATATTATTATTATTATCTTGATCTGGGTATCTTAAATTTATTCTATATTCATGGAGAATGCCAAAAAAATGCAGAAAAAGCTTGTCAGGAATTCAATGGAAGATACCTCTTACTTGCTGCCAATACATATAAAAAAAACTGAAAACCTAGTAGTGTTATGAAGAAAGCCAAGAAAAATAAGATTCCACTATTTTAGGGCATTTGGATACACATCTCAGTAGTTCAATACCTGCTACTTCTGAAGATTTGGGCACCTTGAAAACTTCTGACCAGAAAATTTTGAAGTAAAATAGGATCCATTTTTAGGAAGTCTAATCCAATCTAGATCACAAGAAATGAATTGCGACATATTTTTTGTAATACTTCAATGAATGTTAGTATCTTTTTATTTAAAATAATTTGAAGGGACGAAAGTTCAGTTGAGAGGGCATAAGAAACAGAAGCAGCAATTACTCTTAATGCACGGAAAGATTGTAGAAATTCTTTCTCATTTAAAAAAATATTAATAATTTCTCTGAGTTCCAAAAATCTCAATAAAATTTTTCCACTATTGCACCATCGAACTGGCGATGGTTAACTCGCCGAGAGCCAATAAAGTTAACCACTGCCACAACTGGTTCAATAATGGAAAATAGATAGAGGTTTGATCAATTATGCAATGACTTATTGAAAGCTTTGCACAAAACAAAAATAGTTGGGCAGTATCAACAATGACTGTTAGCTCATCAAGAACTAACAAAAACCACTAGACATTTTTGTCTTCTTCATTAAGAAGCGTATTGTGATATTCTCAATTTATCTGACAGTCGCTTGAGCTGAGAGGTCAACAGAAAAACAAACCTGTAATGTATTAAAGGGAGATTACTTATGTAGTTGTGTAGAGTGTTTTATTCACAACAAACATTACAAAACCCTCTTCTTTGGGCACACTTCTTCAGCTTTATCGCAAATCTATTCATGAATATTTCAAATTTAATTCTAAATGGGGTTAGAAATATTATTGCGAAGTACGCCGAAAGCGTTCATAGTAAATGAATTAACCGGACTTATTTACCGCGACATCAGTTGACTACCTACTGAATAGTAGATGTATGGAGATACCTCCCGGTACAATAATTTTCGTAAACCCTTCTTGTAGGTAAGAAAAACTATCGGCAATAGCTGAATTAACCGCTTGGTACCTACTTACAACTTGCACGAGCCGGATTTGGCCCACGGGCCGTAGTTTGGCGACCCCTGATCTAGACTAAAGAGAGTTTATATGGGAGTTCGTTTGTGTGTATATCATTTTGTGGGAAGTAGGAGGAAGGAATCGCTGGAGGAAAACTCTTTCTGGCTGAGTTGCCTTCTTCGGGTCTACACCCGCATATGGACAACACAAAAAAATGATTTACCTGAAATTTTTAAAATATCTAGGTGCTTTCTGTACGCAGATGATTGTAAGATTTATGCTAAAGTTAATACCATCGATAATGCACTGGCTATCTAGGTCAAAACTGAGAGACTGCAAGCAATTCCTCAATATACTGACACGAGACTACGAATAAGATAAAGAAATAATAATATAGAAATAGAGATCAATAGTAACATAATGGTGTTAAGCACGGACAAAGGCATTCGGAGAAGCGGGGAAGCGGGGAAGCGGGGAAACTCAGTGGCGTTGCCTACACGCAATCTATGCTAGGAACTTGCATATGCATCTACATAGTTTCGCGAAGCCAGTAGAGAATATTATATGTAAGGTTCTGTATTCACAGTTAAGAGAACTTCATATTCACAAAGGAAAATCTAGAAAGTGTTATGTGGTTACAAATTTTAAAAACTTATTAAATTACAATGTACAAGTAACAATAACGTAATTTAGTGAAAAGAGCTTCCCCTGTTTTTGGCCCAATTGCATCAATATTTTGAATAGAAGTCTTGAGGTAAGGGATGATGGGATTTATTAAGACTTAATATAATTTTTTGACAATCGTTTAAATTTAACGTGTCGCTAGATATAACAAATTTATCATCATTTTCAAATACATTGTGGAAAATTACAATGTTTTGATATTAATAACACTGGTCAACAGTGAAATTGCTTCTTAGGTGAAAGTACCCAATCCCGAATGAATTCAACGTGCTGAACACGAATATCACATTGAAAAAAGTTGATTGGCTCACGTTCCAAAGATATTGACGTTTTATCCATTGTATAGATGCTATTGCATAATGTAATGCAATTTAGTGAGAAATTACGAAATTTTGCGTCATATTGCATCACCCCTTCATGCAAAGAAGTTAATGCAGCATTTGCTGTAAGTTTCCATTGAGAGTGTTGCGAAATTGATTGCGCAATATCAAGCAATAGCTAATTATAGTTTATTATAAATGGCCGACGTGACAATTAACTCGTGCAATGTCCGTTCATTCGCGCATATTTTTCGAAGCTCTAGCATACACAAGTGATTGCTATAGTGTAAAGTAACTAAACAGTAGCAATGCCTCGTAACTGTGTTAATGGTGCAAATAACTTCTGTTATATTTGCGGAGAAGTGACATTTGCTGCACAGAAAAACAGAACATCAGTGCAACAGTTAAGAAAGCGTATCATTTGTATTTTGGTTGCAAGATAGGCGACCAGGACAAAGACTGGGCTCCACACGTATGCTGCCGCACTTGTGCCGTAAATCTTTCACAGTGGCTTAATGGCAAAAGAAAGGCAATGCCATTTGCTGTGCCCATGATTTGGAGGGAGCCCACCAATCACGTTGACGACTGTTATTTCTGTATGGTACCACCAGCTTCTGGAGGCATCACCAAGAAGAAGAAATGGACAGTTGAATACCCTAACATACCATCTGCTCTGCGACCTGTCTCTCATGGCGAAGGACTCCCAATTCCAGAACCTCCTACAGATTTTTCTATCAGTTCAGACGATGAGGATGGCCATGCGTCGGCGAGTTCTCCTCAACGTGGCAGTAAGGATGATAACTTTTCGTGCTTTGACGAAACATCTGCACCACATAAAATTAGCCAGGATGAAATGAACGATCTTGTTCGCGATTTGATCTGTCGAAAAGCAAAGCGGAGATACTGGCCTCAAGACTTCGACAGTGGAATCTTCTGGAACAGAATGTCCGAGTGACTTCATTTCGCACTCGCCATCAGCTCTTCGAATCTTTCTTTAAGAAAGAAGAAAGCCTTGTGTTCTGCTGCGATTTTGATGGTCTACTACAAGCTCTCGGTATTGCACATGATCCCCACGAATGGCGGCTGTTTATAGACGCTTCAAAACTGAGCCTAAAGGCGGTTTTGTTGAATAATGGGAACCAGCTTCCATCCATACCTATTGCACATGCGGTCTACATGAAGGAGACTTACGGCAATCTAAAGCAGCTACTGGAGACGATTAACTACAGCAAGTATGGCTGGCAGATATGTTCTGACCTGAAGGTAGTATCTCTGTTGATGGGTTTGCAGCAGGGATATACAAAGTACTGCTGTTTTCTTTGTCTGTGGGACAGCAGAGCAATCGATTTGCACTACATCAAGAAAGACTGGTCTCCGAGAGCATTTTTTAAGCCTGGAGAAACGAATGTAGAGCACCCACCATTGGCACAGCCACATAAAATCATCATTCCTCCTTTACACATCAAGCTCGGTCTTGTCAAAAACTTGGTAAAAGCCATGGATAAGAATGGACCAGCATTCAAGTACCTGCATGAAAAATTCCCTCGACTTAGTGAAGCCAAAATTAAAGAGGGCATCTTTGTGGGGCCTCAAATTAGACAGCTCTTTCGAGACCCCAAGTTTGAGGAACTTCTTCAAGGTAAAGAAAAACAGGTTTGGGATGCATTCTATCAAGTGGCAGCAAACTTCCTGGGGAATGACAAGGCAGAAAATTACAAGTGTCTGGTTGAGGATATGTTGGCTTTGTTTCATGAATTCGGCTGCAATATGTCCTTAAAGATTCACTTTCTTGATTCCCACTTAGATTTTTTCCTGATAACTGCGGGCAGGTCAGCGATGAGCACGGCGAACGCTTTCATCAGGACATTGCCACCATGGAGCAACGGTACCAAGGCAAATGGTCTACGTCAATGCTAGCTCACTATTGTTGGACAATCAGTAGAGATGCTCCACAAGTCCACTACAAACGGCAGGCCAAAAGAAGTCGAAAGCCAGAAGCAGACTAATGTTTTCTTACCATGTATTATAATATTGACATAAGTACACTTTTTCTGAAATATGCGTACATTTTACAGAAAACCCGTAGCCAATTCAGCTTTTTCTTAGTCATTTTCGTCTTCAGCACATTGAATTCATTAAGAAATGACTATTTTCAGCTTCGAAGCATGAACTTTTCGAAAATTTGTTGCCCAGTGTAATATATAAAGTATTTCTAAACAATGGTCAAAAGACTTACCAAGTTTTTGTTTTATTCCTGCTTGTTTTATCTTTTTTTTTTTAATTAAATACAAGAAATAACGAAAATGTCACTATTACCTATTTAAATAAGTAATACAATTATATATTTTATCTTGTTACAATGCTTAAACGCATTCCAAAATAAACTATTTTAGCAATTCTTACTTTTCAATGAAAGCCTGAACGGAGATATGTGAGCGCTGCACAAATATAAATAAACAGCTACATCTAAGATACCGCCAATGCATAGAATATTGCGAAAACACAGCTGCGTTGTGGTTCGTGTCGAACAAAGAAGTTATGTATATATGCGTCATCGCTATGCATTGAAATAGTCCACGTGATTTACGGGTGCATGTAGTTTTTATACATGGGTGTGTTTTTCTTACTCAGCCAAAACAACTAGGATTTATACGAGCAATCCGGTAACTTTCTATCGACACCCGTATGTGCGTGTGTTCGCTCGGAACGCGGACCTCCTTGCGCTGAATGGTGCACACTTAATTTGAATCAGCCTGTATATAGTTAATAAGTGGAAGAGTAAATGAATGAGAATTTAAGATAGAAATCTCATTATTAACGTGAAGATATTTGCTAAAGTATACATACGACTTTCTGCGTACAATACATTAGGTTTGACCAGTAGCACTGATGATCCTTGGTAAGGTGAAACATATCTATGCTAATATCAACCTAGTGTTACACACATTTTTAATGGGACCTATTAATAAGCGTTAGTTAATTAACGCAAATATAGTGCCTTAAAGATACATATTGTAGTTTCAGATCGACAATTTAGCAAATATCTTCACGTTAATAATGAGATTTCCATCTTAAATTCTCATTCAATTATTCTTCCACAAAAAAGAAATTATTAAAAAAAATGGAGGCTTGGGGCACCCCGTTCCCCAGTATTAAATTTTTGCGAAAGTAGGTTACGTCACCTTTGGGCGTATTTAATCTGCTGCAAATTATGTTAAAGAAGTTTAGTAAGTAAGTAAGTAAGTATACTTTATTGTGCCATTCCAAACAAGTTGTTTACACTCGTCAATAATATAATTACAATATAATAATATATATATAGAATTTCGTTATACAATATACAACACGCTAAGACTAACAATTAAACAACAAATTACAATTTATCTTTTATAAAATCCTGGATAGACCAATAGGCTTTCGATATCAACAGTTCTTTTAATGTATTATTAGAGTCAGCAACTCTAAGTTCCAATGGGAGTTTATTATAGAACAACGGTCCATAATAGTTGGCCCCAACCCTAGTTTTTTTAACCTGGTATAACCCAGCAACAAATCACTGGAATTTCTGACACCATAATGGTGAGCATCACGCACCATACTGTATTTATCGATGTTACATTTTACATAGTTCACGCACTGCAGAATATACATCGAAGGCAAAGTTAATATTTCAAGTTCTCTGAATTTTTCTGTACAGTCATCTTTAAATGAGAGTCCACCAAGAATTCTAATTGCTTTTCGCTGTAAACCAAATAATCTGGCAGCCTGTGCACAGTGACCCCACAGAAAGACACCATAGGTCAAAACAGAATGCATCATGCCATAATATGCCATTCTAAGTATATCATTAGAAACAATGTCAGCCAGTTTTCGTAAAGCGAAAACAACTGAGGTCAATTTGGTTGCAGCATAATCAATATGTGCCACCCAAGATAATTTGCTGTCCATCACCAAACCCAAAAGTTTAACAGGATCTGATTCCTGTTTAATTTTTCTTAATGAAAATGTTATGCACTGAGTTTTATTATTATTCAATACTAGTTTGTTCGTATTGAACCAATCTAGTAGTGAGGACTTGTAACCTATCATTGCATCCATAGCCACATCCTCTGCATCTGCTCTACAACTTATAGTTGTATCGTCAGCAAATAATACCCAATCAACATTAACATTGGAATTAGTTATATCGTTTATATACAACAAAAAGAGGATAGGACCTAATACTGAACCCTGCGGGACACCCTTTGTCATCGGGAGATAGTCAGAAGTCAGCCCACTCCTTGATACATATTGATATCTATCCGTTAAGTAGGATTTCAGCATAAGAATAGCTCCCTCACTAATACCAAGGTAGCGTAATTTAAGGATAATGATGTCGTGATCAACACAGTCAAAAGCTTTGCTAAGATCACAAAGCAAAGCAACATAATACTCATTACTTTCATAAGCATTATATACTAAATCCAAAAAACCCACCAGAGCAGTTATGGTAGACAAACCCTGTCTAAAACCGAATTGAGATTTATTGAAAAGATTACCCGATTCTAAATATTTAATTAACTGATTTTTTAAAGCCTTTTCAAAAATTTTTGCAAATACGGGAGTTATGGAGATCGGTCGATAGTTACTCGGATCATTACTATTACCTTTTTTATAGACTGGCACAACTCGAGCTTTTTTCAGACAAGTAGGAAAACAGTTGCTCTCAATACACAAATTCAGTAGTTTAGTCAATGGACTCAATATAAGATTCAGAATCATTTTCACAACAATGGAATTTAATCCGAAAGAATCATAAGTTCTATTATTTTTAAGATGATTAATTATATCTCTTATCTCGTTAAATGAAATTTTTGCAAAAACAAAATCAGGTGGGTGACAATCACCTTGTAAGTAATCATTAACCTCTCTACCAGTCTGAGGTATTGAGTTGGCTAAATTATCTGGAATACTTATAAAATGTTGATTAAATTCTTCAGGAGAAATCTCACAATCAACAGGTTGACTACTATTGGATGTATATTTATTTATGATCTGCCAAGCCGCACGTTGCTTGTTATTAGCATTGATTATTACTGACTCATTGTACTTTTTCTTTGCAAGAGAAATATGTTTACGATAATACTTCCGAAAATTAATATATAATGCTCTCCCTTCAGGTAAGTTGACATTTTTGCTGAGATCGCGTAAGAAATGCAGCCTCTCCCTCATCACTCTCAAGCTTGTGTCAAACCAGGGCAGCTTACTACTGGGACTAGCTCGTCTAGATATTGTAGGAAAACAGGAATTTGCCGCAATAGATATGTATGAAGTGAACATGTTAAATTTTGTATCTATAGACAACGATTCACTGTCAATAAAATTCCAGTTGATCAACTCTATTGATTGGTAAAACCTAACTGAGCCCTGATTAGTAATAGGTCTGACCTCAACAGGCCTTGATACTCTTTTACTCATGGTTTCAGCAAGTAGATGAATTATAATTGCTAAGTGATCCGAGAGTCCCGGATCCCAAACATTTGTTGTGTAACGAGTAGTGTGTAAGTTTGTAATTATATTATCCAGGCAATTACCCTTTCTTGTGTTTGCATTAATGGCATGATGCATACCGCAACCACTATAAAGATCATAGAAAAGTTTAAAATTACAGTCCGAAGATGCAAATTTAAGGTTAAAGTCACCATTGATAATAGGAATTAATTTACTTTTATATGTTATTTCAAATATTTTATGCATGTTTGTTAATATCTGTTATAATTTCGGAGATATTCTAAAAAATTGAAAAATCGCGCAAACTTTAGAGGGCGCTGTACCCCTAAATTGGGCGTTTCCGCAGAAAAAAAATTGCGTTGTGCTTATACCATGGTA
>RXPK01002972.1:0-35177 GCA_004143645.1 Protaetia brevitarsis | reverse complement strand
CTAAGGTGTAATTCCTGTTTTGTATAACCACCTTCCTACATAATTAAAGTCCTGCAATTCATTATGAATGCTAAAAAAAAAGGGTCGAAAACACATGTACAGTCGCGAGCAAATGTTATAGGCACCCTAAATTTTGGGCGAATATTTATTTATTTATTTATTTTGTTCGTACGTTTAGAATAACATTGCCATCGCAAAGTAAATATTACATTACATTAAATAAAATGGTCAATATAAATATAACACATATAAATTTTGCAAAATGTCACGCTAACATTCAAAATTACGTTCAAGCAACAAACAACAAACAAAACAAATGTCGCACATCTGAAAGTCAGCTGGAAAGATATTCTGCTGCGTTGTAAAATGAATGTTTATGCAGATAGACTCTTAGTTTTCTCTTAAATTGTGACAGTGTAGTGCATATTTTTATTTCGTGAGGGAGTTTGTTTAAATACTGTATCGTTCTATAATGTGGATTTTGCTCAAACAAACTGGTTCTGTGACGTGGTACACTGAAATTTTGTGAATTGCGAGTAGTCATCGCATTAGACACATCGCCGTTACGGACAAACATCTGTTCATTTTTTTTATAAAATAATAGCACTTCTTGAAGGAACAACGAAAATAACGGCAATATATACATTTCCTTGAAGTAAGATCTGCATGAGGTTATGTGGGTAAGCCCAAACATACATCTAATTATTTTTTTTTGTAATAGGAACAGTGAATTTGCGCTTGTAGACGAACCCAAAACAGTAACACCATACCGCAACCGCGACTCTATGCTTGCAAAGTAGAACATTCTAATAGAATTGATGCTAACTGCTTTCCTCAACTGACGGACCCCGAACAAAGCCGAATGCAGCTCCCGCTCCAACCGGCAGCAGTGCTCCCCCATCGCAAGCGCGAATCGACGGTCACCCCCAGAAACCTTGTGAACGAGCATTCCTCAATCGACTTACCCCCGAACGGCACATACAGACTGCGGGGCGCACCTGCTGTGGATCCAAATTGCAATAAGTGGGTCTTTCGAGAGTTCAATGTAAGACCCCATTCATCACACCAGCGCCTCATCTTCAACACTACATCCGACAATCCGCGTGATACCTCCTCCACATTAGAACCACGAACAATAACACTGGTGTCATCAGCAAATTGCGAAAGCATGTGGGGTTTAATTGAATGGTTTAAATCATTAACATAAAGCAGGAACAGAGTCGGAGCAAGAACGGAGCCCTGCGGAACGCCACATTCCAAACGCGAACATGCGAGAAAAAGGATCTGCAATGCCATGCTGCTCCCCATTCACACAAACATAATTCCGGCGGTCATGCAAGAAAGAATGAAATAAATTTTTGGCAAATCTCGTATGCGTACGCCTCCGCTTTATCAAGGCAGGTCTTGGTGAGGAACAACGTCGAACGCTCGGCTCAAATCAAAGAAAACCCCTCCCACTGAACCCCCTTCATCAGTTGCGTTATAAATATAATTCAATACTGAATACAAAGCATCTGTTGTACATTTTGCCGGCACAAAGCCGAACTGTGTAGGGGATATTAGATTGTTACTCTGCAGGTATCCCATCAGTCGATTGTTTAGGCACTCTCCTCAAAAACCTTCGCAAATACGGTAGTGATCGTCACAGGTCTGTAGTTCCCACATTAGATCGATCCCCATTCTTATAAATCGGAATTGTTTTAGATACCTTTAGACTTTCCGGAAACACACCGTTCGCTATACATTCATTAATTAAGTCCGTCAGCGGTACAGCTATATCATTTGCAACGTACTTCAAAAGAAAACAAGGAACATCATCGACACCTGAGGACGACTTTACAGCAACACTCCGAATGGTATCAAGTATCTCGTATACACATGTTGGAGACATAAAAAAATTAGAAGCGGCTGCCATTGGGCACACTGCATGTGACCGAGGAAGGCTCCTGTTCACAGATGAAAAATGGCTTTGAAAAATGTTTGCTATCACCTGCAAGTCATCAGTTACTTCTCCGGAATGTTCCACACCTTATGGACATTTTATTATCTCTGCTTGACGCTTTAGTGGTACTATTAATAATTTGCCAGGATGTCCTATTTATATTACTTGAGTTGGAGATCAAAGTATTATGGTATTGTTTCTTAGTATTTTCAACACTTATTTTGTATTCACGCTTTAGTTGTTTATAATCATTTAAAATATTGATGTCATTTGTGTTTTTATAAAGTCTCCATGTATCTCTTACGCGTTTTGCACGATCCCGCAATTCACGGCCATACCATTTGTTACACTGCTCGTTTCTCACGGGTACTTTGATTAAAGGGAAGCATGTCTCAAAATGATACAAAAAGATATTATGGAAAGTTACAAATTTATCGTTTATGTCATTATTACATGTTCTCAAGTCCTGCCATCCCTCCTCACGCAAAACGCTGCAAAATTTGGAAATACTTTGACTATTAAAGTTACGGCGATAGGTGAACTTTTTTGAGCATACTTCCGTATTTGACCGTATTTTCAACAATTGAAAGCAGTGGTCAGAAACCGCGGAATCGTCATTGGAACAGGAAAATAATTCCGGAGAGTCGCCCGCAAATATATTATCGATTATGGTACTGGAACACTCGGTAATCCGCGTTGGTTCATTGACGTACGGTACTAATCGGGAATGACAAGAAAACATTTAAGATGTTTCGGACCTCAGTATTTTGTTCCTTAAGATTAATATTAAAGTCCCCGCATACAATTATTCCACCGAATTTATGGGATAGTTCATTAAGGACGTCGTATATACCCGTTAAGAAGTTACTAACAATCCCAGAGGGCGATCGATACACGCACATAATAATATACTGAACCTCATGCAACCTCACTCGCACGCAACAGAATTCAAAATCCTTTTCAACGGGTAGAAAAGGACTCTCATACACAATTACTTCCACATCAGTCGCACAAAATACTGCAACACCACCCCCTCTCTGATTACTTAATATCACAGTAAAAAATGAGAAAATAAAAACTTGTAGGCAATACGTAATAAATATGTAGTATTTTAAGGGATCTTATTAATTTGTTACATATTGGAGTGTTTTTAGTACAGCTATAATACTTTTTAGATGGAAGGGAGAAAGTGACATCTCGAAGACTTGAAAATATATTTAAAAAATAATACATTTACAAAAGGTATCTATAAAGACTATTGTATCCATAAAGACGATTATATAAAACGTTGAAATATCTGTCACAAAAAAAATGCAAGAAACATGAATCCCATTAATTTTGTCAAACGTGCCTATAACATTTGCTCGCGACTGTAATTACACTACATTTCACTTGTAACCCTATTCAGTTTTTCTAGTTTGTTATACTAAATTCCACGGACAAGCAACTATATTTGCTCGGTGAAATGTTTTTTTTTTTAACTGTTAATACCCATATTAGCTACTTCTTGATTTTATTTATATTTGTATTATCTGTTTCTGATATTGTGTTCGTTGTTAATTTAGGTTCCCGAAATGTCTATATTTTTGAATTTATTTTTGTGTCCTTATATACATACCTTTAAGTTTATATTGTATGTATATGTTTTGATTAATAAACTTGTTAATGTTGAAAAAACATAACTGCATGCATTCAGATAAAAATTATTTAAAAAAAAAATACAATACAATTACCTCATAAACCGAAAATTATTTACGAAAATATCGTCATTTGTAAAAGATGGTGGTATACAACATAATTGCCTTCTCTTAAGTCACTAGCTTCCCGAAAATCTTATAATTTTTTCAAGATTTTGATAAAAGTCGTTTGTTATCTCACATGCGCGTACGTGGTTTTGATTGAAGATTTGCTAGATATGTTTTTGGTTTGTTTAGAGATCAATAAAAATCAAATTTTGAACTGATAATTTCGATCCAATGTAAATTTACTTCGCAACAAATGAAATCAACATTAAGAGATGATATTTATAGAATTTGTACGCCTACCTATATAATTTATAGTATTTTCTGCAAAGGAAATATAATTTTTGAAAATTATGTTACTAAGGTAAGGCAGCGTCAGTTAATAAATAGAAAGCTCGCGATATGTATTATCATTCTAATTGGTATCCTGTTGTCACGTTTTCATTCTATACGTCTGACTTGTGGCTCTATTATGAGTTACGGTCTTACATTCACGAACGTCAAACTTCTAAAACATTGTTTTGACATAAAATACATTTCCAATTCTCCATCGATGATCAATATGCAAATTAATTCCGCGATTGTGCGTAAGTAGAAGGTGCATAATGGAAAGTATACAACCGTTCACACGTGCACATATGTATATAATCACTGGGTATCGAAGTATGTGAGGCAGGCAGGTGCCCGGAGGGCTAGTTTACAGATTCCCCAACGTCCTTTTCTATACTATGTTCGCATGAGAATAGCTGATCGTCCAACAGGAAATCATCGCATTCCACACGTTTGCGTGAACGTTCAATGCTGTACCTGTATTCCGTTATTATTCACTACTTATAGCACTCTTTTCAAGTACTCCTCTTTCATCGATTAAAGACAATATTTGCTGTTCGAAAAGATTTATAAAATACGAAAACTGGACGTTTTGGTTGTGTGTTCAACATAGCCAAGTGGATGCAATAAAAATAATGATAGTAATTAATAATGTGCTTACCTAAATAAACCATATTTATAGACAGCTTCATTTAGAAATATACTGGGTTCTTTTTTTCTATTACATATACATCTTTCCTATGTGTAAGGTTAAAAAACAAATTGCCAATGCATTGGCGATTAAGCAACCCATTATACACCAATAAAGAATTTTACCTAGATTGTTATAGAAAAAAGTAATGCTAAATATTTCTTTGACAATTCACTTTGACATCTGTATTTGGTAATAAATACCTAACATTTTCTTTAATAACATAAAATTTATTACAATCAAAATGAATACATACAGCAATGATGAAAAGATCGCTATGGTAACATGGTATCAAAGGGACAATAGTTTCAGAAATGTTAAGAATATGTTTTTCGTTACTTACCCTGAAAGGCTAATATGCGCAAAAAGCATTCTCAACATTTTTAACAAATTTAAAGTAGATTGTTGTGTTTGTAAGTGGCTACAAGAAAAAAAGAAATAAAACCGGTTAGGTTCTAATGAAGCAAATGAAATTGAATATCCTGTGTTACGTGGAGAAACAGCCTACAGGATCGCTTTTAAATGCAGCCAAACATTTTGAAATATCCTACAGCTCAGTATAAAAAACCCTAAAAAAAATAACTATAAACCGTATAAAATATCAAACCATCAAGAGCTTTTTCAAGAAGATAAAGAGAAAAGAACAGATTTCTTGTAGTCTAAAGAAAAGAGTTTTATTTCATTTATATACATTTACTACGTTTATGCTTTCACTAAATGCGTATTGAATGCGCATTAAGAGTATAATTCGATTCTAAATCCTGTTGTATAAACACTTCCAAATGCGCATTATAGCTCCAAATGCGAATTGACAAAATACCGATTTTAATAGTGGTTTTAGAATAATCGCTTGGTCGTATAAACGTTTAATACGAATTCAAACTGTATTAAAGCAGGTTACCAACAGAGTGTAAACAAACAACATATCACAGGTGAAATAGAGGTTATGTGTATATGTATATTAGTACATTTGTTGATTTGTGTTAGTTTGAGTTAAGTAGTTGAGTGTTAATTGCGCAAATAAAACTCGATGGAAAGAAGGACACGTACGCTATGGAGAGAAGCTGAATTAAGCTACATGTTAGCTATCATGCGAAATAAAAATATTGTAAAAATGTTGGATGGTAAACGGTATCGGAATGGAGAAATTTTTCACATTGTTGAAGAGGAGTTGAAAAAACGAGGTTTTATCAAAACTATCGAACAAATTCGAGTGAAGTGGAAATTATTAAAATCTACTTATTATAAAACTGTTAGACAGAACAGTACTTCAGGTTCAGGAAGGAGTCACTGTCCATTCTACAACGAACTTAACGAACTACTTGGCCATAGACCATTAATAAAAATGGTGCAAGAGGGTGTAGATACCTCATCTTCGATGTGTTCTACTTCTACTGTTTCAGAAAATGGTATGTACAAATAATTTGAGATATATTAACTTTTGTGATTGATTTTTAGATACAATGTTCCTATCAAATTCTGAAGCACAAACATATCAAACAGTGGATGTAGTTTATGAAGAATTGGAGTTAGAAACTCCACATGAAGAAATAGTTACAGGTGCATTATTAGAATAACTACATTATTTTATTATATGCATTTCAATAAACCCAGAAAATTATTTTAATACAATGCACACTCTAATAATATAACTTAATAGAAAAATTATGAGAAAATTAATATAATAGTATTTTTTATTGCAGAGGTGCGTGAAATAGACTCACCTATAACTAGCGCAAGGTATGTTCACAATATTCTACTTTACAAAATATTCCCTGAGATATTAATAAATACATTATTTCAGAAGTATTAGAACGTGAGTGTGAGACACCTACCACTAATCGCAGAAATAACTGTAAGGTTAATAGTTGTTTTATTAATAATAATCATGATAAATTACATGATGCCCATATACATTTATAACAACTGTAAAAAATGATAAATGGGTAAAGTTAAAGTTAGCCTGAGACTGGAGTTAATTTGCTATGAATAAAAATTAGGCGTGAAATTAGATTGAAAATGAACTTCGTATTTGAAACACACACTACATTTGTAAGTGTAAAGCTATTCTCACATTTCTTCATAGTAAATTTGCGACTGTAGTGCTTTGTATAATATGCAATTCAAAATTACAAATATATTATACATTTTAAAAGAAAATGTATTTTAATTTTTGTTATATATAATGCTTCTTGATTTAGCTACTCTTTCAAGCACACTACAGAAGTACACCAGTGAGTGGAAAAGTGCTCAATTGGAATTACAAAATGATCTACTACAGAAGCAAAAGCTGATAATGGCTGAAGAATTCCAAAAACAAAGAGATTGGGAAGAAAACTTACTTCGGCGCGAACAAGAGAGTTATGAACGGATGTTTATGAATATAAGTAATTCATTCTTTTTGCAAATGGGGTCATTAATCAGATCGTCCACGTCATCTAATGACAGTAAGAAGTAGTTTTAAGTGTATTGTAAGTTTGTGATGTTGTTTCAGAGAATCGAGTTATTTTGAATTCGTTTAATATTGGTCCAGAGAATAAAATGTATTTTACTAGAATGTTTTTTTTATTTAATACAGAAAACAAGTAATATAAAAAAGTTGACCTAAATATTGCTTAATATATTCTATATGTGTATATATTTCTTTAAACATTATTATAATGTGAACTTCTTAGCGAGTAAGTTTTTGCCATATAATTTTTTAAATGGTTTCTAATATTTGCGGCTTCACCACCAACAACTTGTTGGCTGATATTTCTGGGCTGAGGATAGACTTTGTCTGCCTCTTGTGCATTGTACAGCCATACTGATTTAAAGGGTCCTTTATTTATTTCAATGATATTGTGTAGAATGCAACACGCGGAGACTACCTGTGGCACAAATTTATAATTAATGTCAATTCTTTTTGATAAACATCGCCATCTTGCTTTTAATCTGCCAAAGGCATTCTCTACACAAATCCTGGCAGAGCTCAAATAGCAATTGAAAGACTCTTCTTCGGGTGATAGTGGTCCTGTATATCCTTTCATTAGCCATGGTAAAAGTGGATATGCTGGATCTCCAATCAACATTAAAGGTACATCCACACCATCTACATTCTTCAAAAATTTTGGAATAATTTCTTCAGAGGCTTTATACAAATTACTTTCTTTAAAAACTAATGCATCATGACATGATCCTGGAAAATTAATTGTAATATCTCGAAACCTACAAGTATAATGATTACTGAAACTATGGAAAATATTACTATGGTAAGGCTTTACAAATAATTGTCATCGACTACCGCTTGCAAAATTAATGATGGCCATCCTTTCCTGTTAATGAAATCTCTATATCCATCCTTTGGTGGTAATATCGGAATGTGAGTCCCTGTTTAGTAGCAAAATATAATGAAAGAAAAATACTTTCCAAAAATATTTACCATCAATAAAGCCAAAAACTTGTTCTATCCCTGTTTATTTTTATGCGACATGATATTTCCTTTGCTTCGCTGCCATTTGGAAAGTAAATATATTGCTGCCTTAATACTTTATTTGTGGCTTGAACAAATTCATATACACAGTTATGAACGGTAGACTTATGAATTCCAAAAAGTGAACCTACTGTCTATATATTCGCAACAACTTGCAAGTTTGTAAAGAGCAACAGCAACTATTTTTTTCTGTTGGCAAAGATCTCTTTGCTTTATCGTATTTTTGCAATTCATTATGTAGTCTATTGCAAATAAAAGTAAATATTGTTTTGGAAACTCGGAAATTTTCTATCCACTCATCTTCATCAAATTCCTGACAAACTATTTTTCGCCAATATTCTTCACTTCTAGTTTTTTTAAAAAATCTTCTTTCTCTACCTTTAATCAAAAAAGGTACCACAAAAGTCATATTTTGCATAATTTTGCAATTTTGCATTATTGTGCCTATCTTTCTTTTTATTTTTCTTCTTATTCTACATCTTCTGCGCTGTATTTTCTGTTTTATTCGAAGGAAATGAAATTGTTGAAGAGCTAATAATTGTGTCCAAAATCCCACACATAAATTTACTATTTCTTTCATGTTTTATTATAAAAAAAAAAAACCGGCAGATATAAATCGTTATATGACAAGTGACAACTAAAGTTGTATAAAGTTATGTTTTGACATCATTAATTTTTGTTACAAACTCAAACGGTTGGCCATAACCCTTGTAAACCACGGCAAATTTCAAAATATTTCAATGCGTATTATTTTTATTGCGCATTGCGTGAAAAGCATAAACTGATGAAGTTTTCGATTCGTACTTATTAATTCGCAATTTCTAATGCGCATCTAGAACACATAAACGTAGTAATTGATACAGGTTTAGTATTAACATTAATTTGCTGATGAACATCACTGCCAAAATTCCCACGATCGTCATAGACTCCTTCCGGTATCGAAATCCCAGGAGTCGGATAAACAGAGAGGAAATCTCCTGTAAATAGAAAATACTCTGAGCATATCTAATCCCATCGAGGCTGCAGGTTACAGGTCGATAGTGGTAAGCTAGACATAAGCAAGTAAATCACCGACGCCTCTATCTGTATAACGCAATCCTCTCAGATCTAAAATGGCCATAGCTGGTATTCTTTGAAGTGCTAGCTGTAAAAACTAAAGGGTACTACACTAGAGTAACATCTCAGTTATGGAAGCACAACTGAATATCCCACCCACGACTAGCCTCGGGCGGCCTCCCGATTCCTGGCTAACGTGGAAGTGCAATGGATACTCACTCCAATAACCAAAATAAGCAATCACAATGATGACGTCACATTCATTAATCAACATGTCAGTAATGGCAACAGTAATATACATAACAGCAATGCAACATTATAGGTAAATCATATTATCACCTACATATTGATTCAATCATGGCGTCGTATTTATCAAGCACAACAACAATGTCAACAGTAGTAAGATATTCGTAATGGAAGGATACAATTAGTGGCAACTTATGTTAGCATTTATTCATTCGAATATTGCGTCATATTTATCAAACAAAAATTAGAATATCAACAGCAGTAAAATATACGTAATGGAGCGAGAAAATTAGGGGTAACTTATATCAGCATCTTTATATTCAATTGTGGCGTCACATTTATCAAACGAAAACAACAATATCAACAGTGGTAAAATATACATAATAATAGTGAAATAAAATTACAGGCAAATTATACCAGAACAGAATGTAAAGCAAGCAGATGAAATTAAAAGAAATGCTCGGTGACCAACTCACCTTCTATCACACACTATATAATCACGCACTACGTCTGTTGTTGATAACCGACTGCCGAATAGGGACAATTTCGGCCCACACCACGTTTACCCTGTGGTCGTCACTCGGGTGCCTCTCCGTCTTATCCCGTTGGAGCGAGCGAGAACTTACCCTGGCCACTTGAACAGGGTAGACGTTTACCCAAATCTTTGTCTAGGTGTTGATTGACTCACGAATTCTTTTTGAAATGCATTTATTAAAAACGCACACCAAAGGGAAAACATCTTAACATTAAAATATATTAAAACTAAAGGAAAAAAAATGAAAAAAAATTATGTATGTCTTACACAATATTCAATATTATAAATCAATATGTAGAAATTTTAAATCAAATACTATTTCCCAATGAAGCTACGTTTACCTTAAATGGAGAGGTCAACTCTCAAAACTTAAGGTTTGTATCATACATTTACCTATTAAAAAATATTGAATTTGCTTTCCATTAATCCATTAGTTAGTGGTCCCGTACAAATCCTCATGTGCAAAACTTACAATAGATTTATTGGCCCACTTTTTATGACGAAACTCTAACCGCAGCCAAGCTTCTGAATCTGTTGCGAGACCACAGCAGCGGCTGCTGGCTGACTCGCTCCCATGGACGCAAGGGTACTGGCGCTCGTCCATCGGTGCATCCATGGCTCCGCGGAAGTTTCTGCCGCGCATTGCACTATACTACATATTTACGTTGTTATTACGCACGCTTCGCACTTTATACTCTAAATTTATTTGAGCTCACACATGAATGATTAAAAATAAAAATAATCTAAAAATTGTCTTAACACTTAGTCTTCCCCAGCTACAATGTTTTCTAGTGTTGACGTTGTGTTTTGACAGAAAATGGCCATGTTTTCGTACACTAAATAGGCATGCAACTATAGCGTTTTCAGAGAGGTATAATGATAATTATTTTTTCATTAAACCTCTCTGAAAGCACTATATTTACATATCTATTTAACGTACATAAAATAAGATTTTCCCGTGCGCCCGCACAGGTAAAAAATTCTCAGGTAATGTTTTCCAGTAATAGCGCAATATAGGTAATAGCGTCACTCTCGTATTTATACATAGATACATAGAACTTCGAAACGATCACCTTGGGTTTCCTTTTGGCGGGAAAATTAAATTATTTCCATTAAGTAATATATAAAAATTTTATGAAATATAAGTGTGTTTTTTTTTATGATTGATGTGGGAATGAAGTAATTGAAAGAAGAATATTTCCTTCTAAAAATAATAATAATCATATTTAAAGCTGTTCTGGAAGAACATTCAGTCTCCTGAATGATTGTAGGTATTGCAGATGGCAAAAGGCCATCTCGCAAGCCATTTGTAAACATGCGAAATGAACACGGCAAATTCTATAATTTTGTAGATTCTGCTGATTTATGTCAGTGCGGTTAGCAGCTAATACCTAGATCTAGATTGTTGGACAGTAGTTAAAGCTTCTAAGGAGCTTGTATGTGAGCGAAATTCTTACCTATTGCAACAATTGGATATCTAAATAAACGTAAATCAGTGAATTCACAACAGCCATTTTTACAATTTTTGACGGAGCAAAGAGTACCAGACATCGTTGCCCGATGATGGTCTAGTGGCTTGCACGCTTGGCTATCAGTCGCGGGATCTTCGGTTCGAGTCCGACGGACTGCTCTCAGAGTGAGGTTTTCGTGGTTTTCCTCACTCCTTGGCGAATGCTGAGAGACGAACATCTTAAGTTGTTCCACGGGCGCAGGCGTTATAATAAGTCATGACTGCCGATGCCTCCTGTAATTGGCGAAAGCTGTTTGGGGATGCTAAGCACGAATTATTATTATTATTGTCATCGTTAACGACAGCAAAAATTGACTAAGAGAAACACTAACTTATACTTACTTACATATGGAAACCAAAAACATTACGGATTGAGGGTGATATCTTGTAGTGTAAACGTTGAAAGAGCTTCAATGTTGAGAAAACACTATAGAAAAATAGTTAAATTAACGTTTTCAGAAAATCTGCTTCTCCAAATTCATATTGACTATTGTGGAGTATGGGCAAATCTGAGGATGATTTTTCGACACCAGCTGCTAGAACTCACAATAAAACTTGATAAATAATCAGGAAGTACGATGCATTTTACTACTATTACGATATAATTATGGACACATATATTTTTTTTATTTTTGTGATCTATCCCTATGAAAAACTATATCCGTATACCGAAATTTATGAGGATCTGTTAACACCAAGAGAAAATATTTTTTGCTGCTGTAATAAGACACTGGAAAAAGAAACTGCCAAATGATAATAGAAGCCTTTATTAGACAACATTTTCTTCTAAAGTTATTAGAGTTATGCGTTGCTTTCGTTTTATCATGTAAACCAGACTTAAGTGTATTTGTTATTAGTTAAAACTAAATGTTTTACTTTTTAATTTAGATTGAGCTTTTAATATATTTTGATAGAACTTTTAAAATATCGCTTTTTATCTATTGTTAGGATTTATTGTTTTTTGGGTGTGGCGTCACTGTCGATCGTTCAGAACGAACAAACCTTAGGCAACTACGCGAGAGCCGCCGCCTGTCAGCGAAGACTGCGCGCGATGCAAGAGCAGTCTGGGAAGTACCGCTGCCTGGGTAATGCTGCTGCGCTATTGCATTTATTTGTTGTTGTTCATACATATTCATTAGTTTATAAAACGTTTCTTTTAATAAAAACAAATCTATCAGTTATAATATAATCAAATCTATCACTATCTATAAAAACTGCTGGTTAGCTCTCATACCTCACTTCACCTCACTACTAGATTTTCTTCTAACTCGGACGTTCTGTTTTCGAATCTTACGATGCTCTGACATCGTGCATACTGATTTCGTAGTCTTTTATAAGTTGTATTAAAGATAAAATAACTGTGGCCTACACGTACGAAATAGGTAGAAGTATAAAATCGTATCCTATTTACTGTGAGACTCTATCATACATACACATTAAGTCGCCGGTACATAACCAATAATAAAGCGGTGAAATGCTCGTGGGAATATATGTGAACACCGATAAACATGCACAACGATTACCTAGAATAACATGTATCTATGAATAATGTAATAACGTTATTCAAAAAATAGTACTATACCGTTGTAATTGTTGAGGAAAACAATCAATTGTTCATTCAGTGGGATACAATATTTATTGCCTTACAACGCTCTCTCAAAATATGACTATAAAATGATAATATACATCTGGAAAAAAAATTTGTATGTGCCGTATAAAATTACCGGGCTGTAGGTAAACTGTTTTTGTCATTTCATATACAAGTTCTGTTACCATTTCAAATGCGAACATGAATGATCACTCGATTATCGTCGTAACCTACAAAAAAAAGGAAGGAAAGTTCTCCAAATATAAATCGATTACTAAACCACAGTGAGAATTTTTTTTTTGTGAAATTAAATATATTCTTTTTTTATTTTCTTTATTCTAATTAACATATCCTTATTTTTCAAATTACTATCAGATTTTTTTTTAAAACTAAATTAAATAAATTTTTAATTCTAAAACACTTGATAATAAGAGTTACATCAAATATGAAATCAATTTAACAATAACTTTATTTATTTTAAACACACTTATATGTGAATTTAACTATAATTTCCGCTTATTTTAATATGTCTTATGTGTCAATTTAACAATGATTTTTTATTAATTTAGGATAAGCCTTATATCAATTTAACAAACAGTCCGTGGACTTATTATTATATATATTTATTATGAATTAGAGGCGATTATTGAAGATTTTTTTGTAATTGCAACAAACTTGCATTTTCCATTACTTCTTTCTAACCCTATCTATCCTCCTCCTATATTCCTTCCAATTTTTCACTTTAATAACAGGCAGGTACAGAAATGATTGCGAGAAAGTAGCGCCAAATATTTCTAAAACATATAAATATAAACATTATGTGCTACCTGGGTTGTTGTTGCTAACTTTGCTCTGGAAGGGTATACAGGAAAGTTTTTTTGGTATGAATAAAATTATATAGAAACTGTTTTATAATGTTTTGTTGAAGGTAATACTCACATTAGTACAAAATACATTATTTTTTATACATTGCAGAATACCGTAGAAGGCTGCAGCGTTTTTTAGTTTTCTTTAACTTGTGCTTTTTTTTCCTTCAATGTTGCGATGAAATCTGCTCCTGCAGACAATGCTTCTATGAACAAATTTTATTCTTAATATTTACTTAACATTTCAGTAATGATATTTCAATAATATTTTGGTGTGTGGTGTAGAGTAGGTAATTCATTTTTGTAATTGCGTAAAAATAAATTTTAAATATCGAAATATGACAAAGAAAGCTGTTTCATACTGCTGTTCTAGATGGTGTCAACAGCTTTCGACCAAATCTAATCAGAATGGCATAGTCTTTTTTCTGTGGCTAATACATTTTTTCTTCCTTAAAATTGCTACTTTTATCAGAACAAATTTTGTCGAAATTACCTTATAATAATGTGTAGCCGTCAGGTTCAGCAAAACACAAGAACTTTTCGAATTATTTATGTATCCTTGATGAATCAAACATTTCTGACGAGAAAGACTTGTTCCAATAATGTGCTGCAACACTCCACAGAAAGCGATTGTACTTTAAAAATAACATTGAGCTATGGACCTATCACAATTACTATTAGTCTCGTTATTATTTTCAATGTTCCCTAAAAATATAGCATACATTAATATTATAGACACTTTAGTACACATAGTACATCCATGTCTATAACTGCTTTTATAATGGATACGAATAACAAAGAAACACACAATAAACACTAACCACTTTGTATTTTATTTTAAATCAAATAAACACCCACAAAAAAAAATGCGCCAGTGGCAATCTTGCTATCCACCTGGTCCGTTCCCTATTATTTACTTTTTAGGATCGAATACTAAAGCTATGAAATATAAATGACAATTTTTGTTATGACTTTTAATACCAAAATATTGTTATTCCAAAAATATGATATGTCATTCCAAATATTAATTTTATTTGGTGTCAATTCAAATTTCTTAATAAAAAATTTAATGAAACCTTTTTTATAAGTCAAGAATTTACTCTATGGTAGTGAATATTTTTTTGAATATTCACATTAATATTCAGCTTCGTAATAACATGCGATTTTTTGCAAGTATTGGAAATACAATAAAATCCTAAAAATTATTTTAAACCATACCAAACAAAAATAATACCGTAAAATTTATGTAGGTATATTAATACTCTAGATATCTGATAAATTCTGATAAATCCCCCGAATCCGCTATCCGGATTGGATCTACTATCCCGGACCCAATATCCCAGATTCGATTACATTTTTTTTTTTTTTTCGAAATTTTGAAAGATAATTACATAGGCAATATAGAAGCTTAAATGCATGGCTGCACTAAAATTAATAATAATAACGTTAGGTTAGATTTTATTGGTGCTGAATAATTTAATAATATGGTAATAATAAATAGCAAATTACACATTGGAAAATTATTATATGTGTTTGTAATATGCGCTCTTTCATGGCATCTAACATTTTGATTTTTCAGGTAATGTTCTTATTTAAAACCCATCACGGAAACAGTAAATACCTAAAGTGCAATGATAGGAATCTACAGACCACAAACGTGATACATGAACTGTATTTCTCTAAACTTGCCAACTGCTTCCAATTGTATTTATGTACTTACTAATATTTGTCAATAATAAATTATTATTATTATTATTATTATTATTATTAAGTTATTCACTAAGAGAAAAAAATACCTCAAATACTGTTTACGTTTTAAATACGAACAATGCGCTCTAAACTTTAAATTAACACTACAAAAAATGTTAATATTTTACTGTTGATTCAACAGATAAATATGTTTAATGCAATTTTATACCATTCATTGCTTGAATAGTATTTACTTTTGTAAGGCTACTTTTTTGTAATTGACATAACTATTAAAAAGTGTTAATTGAACATGTTTGAATAGTACACTCGAACAAAAAAGTTGTTGAATTAACCAAAAAAGTAGGTATATCCTATTAAAAATAATTACGTTTATTTAACCATTTGTTAGTGTTATCTTAACAGTTAGGGTGTATTTATTTCAATCGTTTTAAATTAAATTGTGTCTTGAAGTGTTTTCTTACTATTATACTATTGTAAATCATTATGTGTTATTGCTGCCGAGTAGTTGAAGGTAAATAAAATATTTTTTTTTCCTTAAAGAGCGAAGGGGAGGGAGTCCCTCGTAGCAAAGCAATTCAAATGTTATTCTGAACATCTACTCCAATGTAGTAAATGCGTCATAATGATTGAAGCATTAGGTACAGCTCCTCCCACAAAAAGGTTAACAATCTGAATCGCGATTTTGATTTTATATTCTCAGGTTGAACTATACATACCACTGTGTTTATTGGAGGTAATTTTATTCATATCATTACATACGTAATGTCTACTCGTATTTGATAAATTCATATTTTATGGCCGCTATTCATTTGGTAAATTGCCTAGGAAAGTTGTTTTGACGACCTTGATTTATTATTATTAGTTTACAAATAAGTGAAATAAGGGTATCCATTCAGTTTAAGGCGCAAAAAGTTTGCGGCAAAAACCACAAAGGGAAGTATTTTTGTTTATCTGATATTCGCCTCTTATAACATATATATAAACATATTTTTCATTGAAACCCCGCATAACTAAAATACTACGGACAAATGTCATACGCATATTCTTTCATAATAAAATTGATAAAACATTTCAATTACAATTTTGCATAACTTTAATTTTTTTATTATCTCTCAATATTCAATACCTAAATAGTTAGTTTTTCATTGCTTTTTTACAACATAATACCGAAAAATAAATTGCAATAAACTCTTGCCTGCGATTGTATATCTCGACGCTAATATTAGGTCTCCCTTATACTTTATAATAGCAAAAAAATTAGAACACTGGATAGTTGAAGTGAAAGCAGTAGGTGTTGTAGAAATCAAGACATCCTTATCAATCTGATAATGCCATCGGTAAATATAATGCATGGGGACAATTTTGTGTTTCAGCACGATAACTGTCCCGTGCCCACAATCGCAAATTGTGCAAGAATGGATGTGTTCCGCAAACATTCATTTAACAAGTATTGACCTGGCCTCCAAATAGTCCGGACTTAAGTCCTATTGAAAATGTTTGAGTTGCATTAAAGCAGAATGTATATTTATACATATATAAAAACTTCATTCCAGAAAATGCAGATAAACTATGAGAAACTTCTAGGAAGTCATTGAAAATAATGGGGACTGGAGACATTGGATGCTTCAAGATTGAAGAAATGAATTTATGCAAATGTTATAATTAGATAAAACAATAAAATAAATTTATAGTGAAGACATTTTGTTATTACAGTATCACATGTATACCTATATGTATAATACGTTACTAGCAAAATATGTCCTTGCACTTACTATTGAAAACTATATATTTTGTTTATATTCAAATTTACTTGTTGCTAAATGCTGCAATTAAAAAATTACGAAAATGAAAGAAAGAAACTTGTCTATCCACTACATTCCATATTGGCCGTGTATATGTAAAATAAGGTATTCTGATAAATCAATAAGAACATTCAGAAACAGAAAATCTATTTTACCAAGAAATACATGAAAATATTATTTCAACGCGTGCTTGTTTATGTCTTGATAACAAAAACTAAATTATAAAAAGAAGAAATCCTATGTCGGATAAATACACAATGAATCATACATAACATCTGTTTATACCGATAAGCCGCAGTCGTAGTAAAAGCTATAGTCCATCCTAAATGCACTCGCCACATACATTTTCGCGTAGGTCGTTAGCTTATTTTTTTGTAAGAACTGTACATACATAAAAACTTATAATGCTTTAACTTGGAAATGATTGTACTTACGAATCTTACGATACTTACGTATGTGTTCAAGGTACCGTAGTTTTTCAAATTTGACATCTAATACCAGGCAGTTGTAAACAAATGTATACTTTCAACTCGACAAATTGCTCGTGACAGTAGCGCAGTGGCAAGAAGGGCGGAGCTGAAACAATTACGCTTACATGTCATTGGGCCGCTAATGAGAGGAGTGGGCGGAAAGCCAGTTGCAGTTGTGATATTAGTTACTCACTGATAATGAAAGTGTACACAGATTATTACAGTATAGCTATAGTACGGCCAAAATGCAATAAATTCATTTAAAGCCGAGTTTTCCTAGGAGCAGATTTTATGCGTTGTACAACGCTAGCGTAGTACGTCGCCCACCCAACTCAAGAAAACAGTTGGCGTCGTGTTGCGCTTTATGGGAAAACGACAGTAACGGTTTCGTTGAATTGAGTGTACGACGTAAGACGCCTAGCGCAGTACGTCGTCCATTCAATTCAATGAAATACTTAGCGTCGTTTTCCTGTAAAACGCAACACGACGCCAACTGTTTTGTTGAGTTGGGTGGACGACATACAACGCTAGCGTTTTACGTTGTACGCAACGCATAAAACCTGCTCCTAGGAAAACCCGGCTTAAGCGTGACCAAAGCATCGCTTCAATTTCTGCAGTCACCCCACCCTTTCTCATCGCTGTAAGCCTTCCCGTTTAGTATAGCATTTCCTTGTGTTTATCTGTATAATACAACTCGGGGTTTTGATTGATTTTTTTACGAAGTGTTGTATTACCTAGTATATCTACCAAAAAAAAAAAAAAAATGATTCCGTCATAATATATTTGTTATATATTTCTTTATAAAATTGTCAGCTCCAAAACACCTTTAAATTTCGTACATTCACAGCTTTTTAAGTTTTCATTTATACTACATATTAAAAGAGAACAAGCATTTACTCAATTATAGTAGTGCTACAAATCAGAATTTTAATATTATAAATTATAATGCAACATATATAGATATAATCCAAAGTACAAAACTACAGGGATCCATTTATGTACTTTCCCTTGCATGCAGATCTGCTTTACCCCTACATAGTGGTTGCAGGGGTCTCGATTAATGTGCCCTTCATTGTACCTAAGTAGGTAGGCTTCTACAGCTTTGGCCATATATCTGTATGTATTTGTACTCTGTACAGATGTATGTTCATTAATCCCACTTTATTGCCTTGTAAAGTATGTATACTAATTTGAAACGGATGGTATCTTAAGAGGTTGGGTAACAGTATTTGCCAATGTTATTTAAATACATACAAGGTTTCTAAATTTTCTACATTATCAGTATTTACTTGAGTGTGAATCATAGACTTAAAAAGAAAATATTAATCTTAGTTACGTAATAGGGCTTACTACAGCAGTATGTGCTGTATAGTGTGTTAACACGCGTATAGGGAATGAAAATTAAGTACACTTGAATAAAACCAACTTGTTTTACCAGTTATCAAAAATTAAAATTGGCGAACAAAGTTGTGTGATTCAATTCACAAGAAACAACATTGTATGAGAATGATAAATGTGCTTATAGAAAGTCATATTATACTATCACATACCTTTAATAAAATATTTTATAACATGTTAATCTTTGTTACTCATAAAAAGTAGTATAACACACTGTCAAATATTTTATAACAGATTCTCAGATTTCTCCTATCACATCGTTCTATGTTTGCTTTGGTCGTCTTTCCGTTGTATGTACGTATATCAGTTGCTATTAGCCTAACATTGTTCATTCTATGAAGAAGTCTCCACCAGCTGAGTTGTCTTTTCTTTATAAAATCAACTACCGACTCAATCTCCACTTCTTCTTGTATATTCTAATTGCTAATTCTGACCCTCTTGGCAACCGCCAAGTAGCTTTGTATACACTCATTTTCACTGCTTTTTTCTTTTTTTTTTTGTTTATGAAATATTTTCTAAAGTAATAAAATCACTTGATTGCTTTTTTGATCCAAAACAAACAAACGAAGAAATAAATAAAATGTTGGACGAAATTACGATGCTTGAACTGAAAGATGCACTAAGGAAAATCAAAACGGATAAAGCACGCGCAATAGCCAAATAGATGCAGAAATGATTAAATATCTAGGAATGAATAGAAAGAAATGTCTATTAGAAATCTTCAGAATGGCATGGAAAAACGAAAGTATTCCACAAGACCGGAAAAATAATATTAAACTGCCCATATATAAAAAAGGATGCCATAATAGTAATGAGCAGACTTATATATAAAAAACACAAGAACAAGAACAGTACAACAGCAAGCAATAATAGAATAAGTACAATAAAATGAAACCTGTCAAAATGAGCAACTATATGCGGGTGATATAGTATTAATAGGATAGTATCTATTCTAATGTTTGAAATAACTGTATCCTAATTATTCTCATCAAAATAACCAAAGAGTAATTAAATTAAAAATTTATATTTGAAATATTTCTTTTATACCCTTAATGCTACTATCTAATAGCTATAATTTCCCAATCAATTCATATCACTAAATCGTATAAAATATTCGTTCATGAACACGTACTACCCTATTATCCAAATATCTAGTGTCTATTTTAATCTTTGAAATAACTTTATCCTAATTATTCTCATCAAAGTAACCAAAGAGTAATTAAATTAAAAATTTATATTTGAAATATTTCTTTTATACCCTTAATGCTACTATCTAATAGCTATAATTTCCCAACCAATCCATATCACTAAATCGTATAAAATATTCATTCATGAACACGTACTACCCTATTATCCAAATATCATGCCGTAATTTATTCAATTCCCCACCACATTTACAATGCGAATCATTAACCCTCCCAATTCTACATGAATATTAAAGCAGAATTACAAATTAACCAGCATTTTCCTAAAACTTGTAACGTTGTCGATAAATTTTTTAGCTCGCCACCCATTTAAAATGATATCCCACCTACCCTTCTAATCATTATCGAGGTAATCCCTAAACGCTTTTTTAACTTTAACTAAACGCCAGCCGAAATGAACTCATAGCTAATTATCGCGCTATCCTCCCTGGACACCGTTTCTTTTGTTAATTGATCCGCCCTCTCATTACTGATTGTACCCACGTGAACCCTAGTCCAAGAACTTATACGTCCCCCTCGCGTAACATATACCAAGTATATACATAATAACAAATCGGTCCGATATTTTAAATTCCTTAACCCCCTTAATATAGATAAACTCGGTTATAATTCGCACTTCCTGTGTAAATTCCCACTTACCCCTAATATAACGTATCGCCTGATCTATTGCAACTAATTGTGCTTGAAAATTATTGTAATTATCGTATAATTTAAACTTTTAATGATATATTTCAATACCCCTATTATGAACAACCAAAGCCGCCCCTGTACCATCCTCACCCTTCGACTTATCCGTCAAAATTTCTAAATCCTCTGCGAAAACGCTTGTAACTAATACTTTTTAAATCCACGAGATGACTTTGCCCCTCCATATCTGCTCGTCTTTCTGTGTGCATCACACTCACTAATTCATAAATAATTATGGAATAAAAGCTTAAATCTTTTCGAGAAACAAACAAGGGCCGACAGCGGACCTTGGTGTCATCCCCGCTAGCAATGCACACAGTTCAGTTTTGTTATTGAAAGATTTCGAGTAAATTCGTCGCAGTGGTAAATCCCCAACAAGGAACACAATACCATGTGAGATGCGAAAAGTACAAAGTAGAAATGGGAAAACTCGTTCAGCTAAGTGATTCGGATCGGAACACTTTGAAGACCGGTTCAAATTGATGTTTATTTCATATTTTCATACAAAAATGAACAATGATTTGATGGATATCTGTTGGTAGAAAAAGAACGAGTTCTCATTATTCAATTTAAGGAAGAACATAGGATCTAATATTTGCAGAAATGCAGCTAGTTATATTTACAGCTATAGTTGGAAAGCAGTTATTTAAACACTCAACAATATTAGTAAGCATTTGTTTCTTCGGAGAATTCCGTGTTTTCATCATAAAATTACTATTTTATTTGCTTGTTACAATTGATATCGTATGTTAAAAAAATAATTTTAGGTGCTTCCCGCTGGCGGAAAGAATGGAGAACTTGAAACCTTTAATCAAGGTAGAGTCCTAGTTTACAAAAAAAAGCATTTATCTTTAAACTGTCTGAGACTCCTTAAATTGTTTAACCCATCCAAGCCCACTGATACCATATGGTATCACATAAATGCCATAATGGGTACCATATGTCTTACATAAATAAAATACAAAATAAAATCCCTGGGCATTAATGGATTGAACTGAGAAGGCATTTTTATCACTTTATTAATACCGTTAACTTATTTTTACAATTTCCTTAATAGTTCGAAATTCCACGAATTATATTGTATTATATCATGACTAATATTGACTTGTTTGTTCCATTGATCCGCGTTTGTTTAGGTTATTGCACTACATCAATTATCAACGCAAGTAACCGTAAACATTTCATTTAGCACTGTTTATATTACTCATAGGTAAGTTCCTTGAGTAGTAATTTTGCACAATTATTAGATATCTTCACAATTTACCGACAAATTATATTTTTAAAATCTTTCCAGTAGGTTGTCCATAAATAATTACGCTTAAGGTCATTCAATTATTGTCAAACAGCGCAGTGGTTCTATTAAAATACTATCTATAGACACTAAAGCGGATATTACACTATAAGGACTCTTTGACAAAGAACCCGTTGCACTATAAAAGTTCTTTGTCAAATAACTCTTACAGTGTAATATTTGCGTAACAGCAGGTAACAATTAAAAAATGTGGACCCTTGTTTTTGGTACTACAAAATACCGCCATCAATGAATTGACCCCACTATTGATGATTAGTATTGTAGATTGTGATGTGTGAAAATTATTATTATAATAACAGCGAGGTACATATATTACATGGATCAAAAGAAATACATTACATACAGCATTAACCTAGGGAAGATATTCGCGATCTTTTATTGCGGGCGTTTTTAAATGCGCAGTAGTTGAAAGAGTGCTGCTTTGATATCAACAAGCGGTGCCTCATGTCCTCGGAGCCGCGGCAATCTTAAACGAATTCACCTGGTCTATTCCGAGAATAGTATTACGCGCCTTCAGCTGTATTACGAACCCAAGCGAACCCGCGTGTTCTCTCGTTCTGTTCTGGTCGCGATACTCACGGGGCCTCACATGACCTTGATCTGTCGACGCACTGACGAAATTAGCGCTACGCACTTCCCGATCTGCGAGCCAAATTACCAAAATGTAAACAGACAAGCATGTTGGAGACCGTATACGCGACGCGCACATAAACCCACTCGCTGTTGTAGGTATTTTTCCAGGAAAATAATTCCTTATTTTATTGATCATCGGCGTATATGAACTTTACTGCCTTATGTAAAAATTACGTAACTGAAATGCGTAGCACTCTGAAGGTTAAGACCACATCCGAATTTTAACTTTCTCACCATTATTTTTGCAGTATACTACGATTGTGTATTATGTAATAATATTATGAGACATCCAAGAATAAAAATAGAAGGTGTTTCACGTTACTATTTTAAAATATTTTTTTTTATATACAAGTTGCTACTCGATTCGAATCTGAAAAATTCCGTAACATATTTTAATATTTTATAAAACGATTAAATGGAATTTATTTAGTACTATTCAAAGATGAAATATGAAATAATAGTACCTGCACAAAACCAACACCTTCGTGATTTGCGATTTCTAATACCAGTACTCATCAATTTCTAAGGAACAATGTGATACAATGCACGCTAATTTTCGTTAAAACGAAACAAAATTCAAAGTAGCCTTGTATTGTACACTGCAGTATACGTTTGTCTACACTATTTAATGATAAAGTTTGGTTTCATGCAATATATAATCACAACTGTCTGTCTGTTTTTTATCCATGGGTTGCTTCAAGAATTGCAAGTGTATGTTCGTGGTATTAGCGAATTAATTATTAAAAACAATACTCAAGCTGTGAGAAATGATTTAATTAATGTTTCGTTGTGCCAATTACCAAATTAAACAACTGAAAATATAAAAATTGTTTAGAAAATGGATTTATATTTTTCAAACAAAGATTTTTACCTCAAGCTTCACATCCTTCAAAATTAATTGTAATTATTCAAGAAATAAACATGATAAAAAACTATTATTCAGGTTTTGTATGTAAAGTTCTCTTTAAATGTATGTGACATTTTCTAAGTTATTGTAAAATGCAAATTAAATCTTAAGGCCGCGTTATAGTTCATAATTTTTTTATTGCGTGCAATAAAAATAGCGCATGTTCTATTCCGTGTATTGCGGAATTTTTTGCAATTTTACTTGCAATGCGAGTAACTCAACTGATCTAAATCCATTGAAAGCGCAGGCGGGTAGTGATTGTAAATTTACCGATTTTTTCCTTTACCGGTAATTCGGCAAAAGAAAATGAAAATACCGGTTTACCGGTAAATTACCGGTAATTTTTTTTGTTCATGTGTGGCATTAATGGGGATTCCCCACAAAAATAGGGTTAGGAGTTAGGCTACAATAATACATATTTTGCACAATCTTAAGGCATAATATTAGAATTTTGTAATAAATATTTGTATTTTATTATTTCAAACAGTTGTTAGAATTAAAAAAAAAATGCATTAATATCCTCTCATAATGTGGTGTATTCAAAATTGCTGTTAATTTAAACAGGTGAAATATTGTTCTTATATATTATTATTTTTAAATATTAAAAAATGAGACACTCTTTAAGAAAAATGATTTTAAACTTTTAAAAATTTTTAAAAAACTCCAGAGCACAAGTCACATATGCTAACTCAACTTTTTTCGGGAGATAAATAAAATCCACACAAAAGAAACCATAAAATGAGAGAATTGAAATTGCACTTGTTGACAAAGATAGGTAGAAAAAAATGGGGTGTTTTGCTTCCTACCGTCCTAGCAACAAATGAACATTAATCTCGCCTGTCTTTGCGTTGTCTTTCGTTATCCATCTCGTTTGAGACTTTTTTTCCAATTTTTTACTTTTTTTTGTGGAGAATGTTTTGATTCCTTCTCTTTCTGACTAACTCGATGAAGTGGTCAGTTTCTTCTCTATTCTAGGGCATTATAGCGGCTCTCAATCTCAAGAAAGTTTAAATTAAAATTAAAATAAAAAAACATTTCCCATAAAAATAATAATTGGGTATATTGTTACTTACACTTACCTGTTTTTTTTTTATTTGCAATGTCCCGTTAATTTTTTAAATATCTATAAACACTATATTTCGTACATAAAAATTTCTGGTATGGATTTTTCATTTACCGAATGGATTTTTAAGTTTACCGAACGTTTTTTTGTCAATTTACCGGTAAACCGGTATTTACATGCGGGCAATTTTCATCGCACGCAAGAAAAATTGCGAACTGTAAAGCGATCTTTACTGTGCTGTACCATCTTTAGCAAATTAAATGCGAATCTAAATTCCATAAACCTTCGATTTTAATGCAATCGAAGCTACAGTACACTGAAGTAGTAATTAAAAATTATTTGCAAACAATTCTGAATTACGCATTGCTGGGTACGGAGTACTGTAACTTCGGTTGCATAAATAGTCAAAGATTTGTGGAGCTTCAATTGAAGACACGAGTGGATGAAGGTGGTATATGACAAAATCATTTTTTTCAGAATTTTTTTTATGTAATTTTTCTCAAAAGTAGTGTAACATAACCCCTTGATACATTCACAAAACTCGAATGTTCTTGAATTTCTGGAATGTTCGATGGTGCTATGTGAAAGATGGGTACAAAACACCTTCATTCATGCAAAAAAGACAGTTTTTAAAATGCGACATAGCACCTTCATCCACTCGTATCTTCAATTAAAGATGGTACATACGTGCAATTGTTTTTATGAAGGTTAAGTAAAAAGTTCTTTTTAAACCAGTTTGTGGATTTTTGAAAATAAAATTTTAAAGTATACAGGGTTAGCTAATAAAGAAATTTGTGAAGATGATTATAAAATTGAAAAGTATATGTTTGATAATTGTGAGGATATCTTGACGGTCATTAATAGAGTTTTTATTATTTGTAAGGTAAAGTCAGGTAATTGTGTAGTAAAAATTGCATAGTGCGAAGAAAATGTAACACTGTTCACATAATAAGACATTTTGACAAATTTTACACATGGAAGTACGTAATATACGCTCAGTTGAAAGCCTGCAATAGATACACCTTTTATAATTATCAACGGTTTACTAGAAAGAAAAAGAAATTTTAAACACTGTCAATACTACACACTTACCCAGCAAAATGGGGCAAGTGTGTAATCGTTCCGCATTTTATATATTAATAGCATTATCCCTCAGATCGGCCAAGAGTGTAATACTAAACTGATGCCTATTTAATAAGGTATGATATATTCACAAGATATTCAAGTTATTACACGTTAGGAGATGCGAACTTTTGTTTGTAAAACTAGTATGAAGTTTGGTACATTAGTATTATAACAAGAGGACGTCCGTATTTCAATTTTAAAAATAAATATAAACAAACTACACACTTGCCCCGGTTACACACTTACCTGACTTTACCTTAATTTTAATCATTTTTAAAACTATTCTTGCTTTGTAGTTTTTTTTTCTTTCATTAATATGTCTGTCCTTTCAAAGTCAAGGAACGGTTCAGCTTGTTCATGTTTTTTTAAAGCAGTAATGTTAGTGGAAGATTTGTGTCCAGGGGATTTTATAAACAACATGGATCTGTTTGAATTTGGGAGCAATGCTTTTAAGTAGTGTATACAAAAATTTAGGATTTTTGTAATTTTTATAAGCAACTTTGATGTTATATGGGAATAAAATTTTATTTATTTTTTCTGGCAATACAAATGTACGGTAAGGCTATATAATTTGGTACAGGAGGATTTACGTTGGATTGGAAATTTTTACATGAAGTGTTATAAAACTTTTTAACCGCTATTTGTAATTTTTTTGTATAAAAGATTCAGGATAATTATTTAATTTGAGAATTTACTGCAAGTCTATATATTGGACCTAACTGAATAGTTCCGTCAAAAAGGGAAGTGATAACACTTCTTTTAATGGAAATGTCTTAACAAAAGTCATAATTTCAATACTTATTAGATGCTGTGGGTTTTTGATATATTTTGGCTAGAATTTTGTTTTTACTGTGTATTAAAGTTAGATCCAAAAAGTTTATGTTTTGGAGTAGAGTAGAAATATTCGAATATTCAATGAGTAGCGAATATCACTTTATATAAAGAGTTCCCTAATGCGTATAGAAAATATTTGCTTTAAAATCTACACATGGAATAGTGCAACCGTATTTATTATGGCGAATATATTACGTGAATTTTTACAAAGAATATATTTAACATGATACTGCCCTTTACTACTTAGTTTCATGTGATCGTGTTATAGGCATAACGCAAACGCTATTGATGACTCGGGCAAGTTGGTTAAAAAATACATTCTTTTTATCAATACTTTTATAAGCACGGAACCACAAATATATGTATAGGAAAATCAACTTGCGTAAATACATTTCTATTAATACTTCTTTTCTATATATTGTATTGAAGGTTTTTATACGACTTTTTTGTTTTTACTGCATTTAATTATCGCCAACGCAACCTCAAATTTAACAATTCATTCAGATTTTCTTTTGGTTAATGCTTTGAACTCATGGGTTAGAGGTAAACATGCTTGTTATTTTTTTTTTGATAAAAAGAGCAATAAAAAATAGTTCTATTTTCAGCCCTACTTTAAATGAACTCTTATGTAACAAAATCGAAAAATTATATCTTGAAAACACGTTTATTTGCTCTCCCGTATATAAGCTATTTTTGACGTTATTATATTACCTATTTAACATATTGATCAATAAAAAGATTTTTTTTGTTTCTTTGCTTTTATAAATAAATTTACATATTATAATAAAGTACAACTTTTGCACAGGATGCCACACATTTCATTCCTTAAACCAAATTTATAAAATTGATGAATTTGTAGATTTATTAGGCAAAATGACTCAAAGACCCAAATGGAAATATTATGAATACAAGTTTTAGCACAATATTCGCTATTTAATATCCCCCTACGTTTAAGAAAGTAACAAGTATCCCCCAGTATCAAAAATTACTGATAAGTCCCAACACTACTACAGATGTGTACTTACGTGTACTGAGTTTAAATTATGTGTGTAGGCGCGTTTAATTTAAAAAACAAAATACACAAACCAAAACATATTTGTATATACAAATGGAAAAATTAATGAGAATCGTAATTCTACAACAAACAAGCTATATTATAAATAGGAAGAAAAAAGTAAAGTACAAAAAATAACTATGAAATAGTTATATTAAAATTCTACTCGATTGATTTACCGTAATTACAAAAAATATTATCTATGATTACAGTTTACGGTAATGAGACAAAAAAAATATTTGTCTGAATGTCCATAATTAGGTAATTTGAATTGGATAATAAGAATGAAAATGATAGTTCTTCGTAATTGTTATATTAAGTATATTAGTATTATTTCCAAGAAAAAATATAGCTATACTAACACAGAGGCCATATAAAATACCTGGTAAATAAATATAGATATATACAGGATGTTTCTGCAATGATAGCCCAATTTTTTAAGGATAACATGGGTCACTAAACTAAATCTACCTATAGTATTATTTTGTCCCTGGCTATTAAAATGTAATTTTATTTTTCAAAACCCATACTAATATTTCTATGCATTTGGTCATCAAACCAGACCGCTATTCTTTTTGCTCATCGCCAAGTTATGCGTTGGCGTGCTATTTAACAAATAACCGAGGCCAGGCTGCAATATTTATGTCTTGGTTCTCTTAATTGTTGAAACTTCTTCGTTTAAAGATAATTACATTATTTTTTAATGATCTTTCTATGTATAATAATACAGTTCGTATTCCACTTATATGTATCTAATTAAAACCCGGTATCCCATACATTTTATTTTTGGTATCCAATACTTTTGATCACTCTAGGTATCGGATACAAAAGTATCCAATACATATTTCCTGCCCATCTCTACTTCACATACACATTTCTAAATTAACACTCGTACAATAGTTACTTTAAATCGTTTTTGAAGAAAAAGTGGTAGAGTGCTGTAGACAGAAGTGGGCCACGTTTTTATTTTTGGTGTAAAATGGTGAAAAATGAAAATTTTGTCTTAATTTTTTTTTTAATCGCAAGGGTATTCCAAAACGCAACTTTCCATCATAGCAGATGCTTGCAATTAAGTTTTGAAGTATTTCTCTTATGAATGGAAAAAAATTGTATTTTCCGTGTGTTCCGAAAGTGTAGGGAGAAGTGGGCCACCCAAATTTTTATCTGAAAAAATGCTGCTATATGCTACAAATTCTTGTCCTGGGGGTTTTCAAAGGCGCTGATTACGAATCCGTTGTCAAATTTGCAAAATTCAAAATAGTTTACACGAAATGAGGGTTAAAAATTGAAAAAAACAGCGACTTCAGTAATAATGTTCATTTAATGTCTGGAAAGAAGGAGTAATAAAGTTGGATTGACAAAGGTGTGCAAAAAAACGCAAACTTCAAGTAGCGTTGAAAAGACGATCTGCTAACATCGGTAGCAGCAGAAGCAACACGCTCCGATATTTTATTTATTTTCACTTGCTTTATAGCAGCAATCAATTTTTCATAATTCACCTCTTTTTTGGGAGTTTCCTTTTTTTTGGGAGGCATAATGGCTTAAATGATAAAAATATGTAAATAAGACATTTGCATAATTGATAAAAACAGTTTACAGTGCAAAGAACGGCATTACTCAAGTGGCCCATGTCTATCCACAAATAGTGGCCCACTTCTATCTACAAGCGCCTTTTTTTGCATATGCATCCCACAAAAACACAATGTGAATAATGGGCAAAAATCACTTTGCATTTCAAAGATTATATGTCCAAATAACATATTGTATGTTTACTTGAGTTTTTCTCGTAAAAATGCAATGACAAATCGCGTGAAAGCGTACGAGGGTAAAAACTTTCTCGGCGAAATTCTTAGGGCGTTTCTCTGTACAGTGCGAGAGTACGCTTATGACCTCCAAATGCTTCCTAAAAGTGAGCTCGCGTCAAAATACGATAAATAATGTGCGCGGTTTGACATAGATGTCACTAGTCTTACAGTTATTCGGGTGGCCCACTCCAACCTGTGGCCCACGTCTGTCTACAGCACTCTATTTTTTCTCCAGTGATTTAATGAGCACTCAAATAATTATAAAGTTCTCGATATGGAGTTCTATACACTCGAAACTTGGATCTATTTACCTGGTTACATTATCATAGAAGCACCTCAAACTATATTTAAAAATTTAAATAATGAATAAATATTTATTCAGAGAATAATGGATAAATTTTCAACATCTTGCAATATAGCTATTATTTCCTATTTCTTGCCTATAATTATTTATAATATAAAGTAACTTGTCAAATTTTTATTGTCAATATGTACTGAAAATCTGTGTAGAAATTTTGTTCTTGACTATTACCATACTGCTAAATTAGTTGGATAAGTAAGTATCGCAGATTTCATTTCCAACAATAAGTATGTAACCTGCATATGATCCTATTTTTCATGATCGTTTTGGCGGAATAAGTTTCTTACTTAAAGTTCTTAAAATGTTGATGGTGTAGTATGAAAATATACAAAGTTTAATGATCTATGCATAAATTGAAGATTTAAAATATTTAGAACACGGAATAAATAACGAAACTTGTTTAAATATTTTATTTGAAATTAATTTATCCATGTACTTTACTTTTTAATATCTTGCTGTAAATATAAAAGTAAACATGTTGTATATAATAGAATCGAATTGACAAACATTACGTGTACGTACAACTAACAATAAGTAATACCAACAGTTCAATAAACCGGATATACCAAGAAATAACATTTGTGGAGCTAATACATTATCCCATTGCTTTTAGTCCAGTCATTTTTCCTCGTAAATTTCCTATCCTATTCTTTTTAAAATGCGTTATTTCCACACTTGAAAAACTGTGGTCTCTTATTAAACCTAACGCGTATATCAAAATAAATAAACAGCGTATTCAAACGAGTTGCGAATTACATTACTCCTTCGGTTAAGAAGTTCATTATAATAGTAATGGCATTTGTAATGACGTGTGATATACACAATAACAAGCTAAGTTATTGACCCTGACACGGTCTTAAATATCAGAATGAAATAGACTAACAAATAAATAAGCAAGAGCAAAAAAAGAAGAAACAACTAAGTAGTGTAAGACGTCGTAATGGTAAATCGTTGCTGATGGGTTCCCTCTCTTTTTCGCATTGCCTTAGTCAGTTTACAGTAAATGCTAATAGATAAATTTGTTAAACCCGTGTGAGCCCCACAGGAAAAAAAAAATCGAATATTTAACGACCAGTGATCGACGAATGGAACGATAAACCGTGACTCAGCTTGATCTTGTCTAAAACTAACCATGGATTTGCCTTTAAAAACTCCTGTTCATCATTAGCTCATGAATAAGAAAAGAAAAGAAAAAGAAAACAAATACCGTTGCATGGAATTATAACCAGTGAAGGTACAGAAGTATATATTTCGACGTTTGAAAACATTATTATTTCCCATTTTCTCCTACATATTTCGATCTCATATACCGTGAGATCGAATAAGACTGCCCTGTTCCTAGACCACTTTTCACGAAGATTATATCAATATTTACATCCACTGTTTCGAATGAAGTTAGTTGATACAACACAGTAACGGTGCGGTCATTGTGTGGTTTTTGTCTAATTGTGCGTATGCAACTTAATATACACTAGTGTCAACCCGGACAAAAAAGTGTAGTACGCCATAATTGCAGCTAAGGTATGAGTCAGTCAACTAACTCCCGCGCAAAAATAACGTAATAAACAATTTTCAAAACAGTATATTTCTGATAACAAAAACAACCAGATTTAATTAAAGGTATAGACGGTTTAAACAATATATATTGTAAAAATACACATTCATGTCATATATTAATTTATATCAGACATTCTTCATAATTTATACGAAGTACTGAATGGACAATAATGGATGGATGTTTTTTCATAGCCATAGCCAACAAAAATATAATTTAAATTAAAAAATTGGGAACATGTATAGGTAAAAAATCGTTTAACAAATGTTAATAAAATTTATTTTTAATTTTTTTTATGCAGTGTAGATAATCAAAATGGATATGTGACAAAACAAATGATAATAATATAGAGTATACTTACATAAGTCAAAAGGAAGTTACAAAATGAAAACTGTCATAAAATTTCATTGGTCGTTTTTAATTATTAAAATAATAATTTTTAACATCCAAACTACACAAACAAAACATACCTATACGACCTAATACTAAAAATTTATTCCCCAAGAGACACCCACATACACCCTCAACAAAATAATACACGACACCATAAATAAAACCAAATATAACTCCACATACACACTGAATAACTCAACACAACTCGTTGAAATTTTGAAAAACCAAGACGATAATTCAAACTCCGCCATCATCTCTTTTAATGTAGAAAATCTACACAGTAATGTGCCCATCGACTTCACGCTGGCCAAAACTATTGAAATATTCCTATAAAATATTGAGGTATTAAATCTAAACTATAACTACTTTGGTGACATCACAAATGCATTAAATTTAATAACAAAACACAACTACCCATGGGCAGCCCTATCTCCGGAACTTTAACAAATATTTACCTAGACTATATAGAAACATTATGAATAATAACAACCTATACAAAAAACAAATAAAACTATGGCTTAGATATGCGGATGACGTTTTCTATATATGGCGAGCAACATAGCAGATAATTGATAATTTCCTGAAATATACATCAACAATATTTTTGTTAATTTATCTTTTTAATAAAATTCCAAAAAAATCAAATGAAGGTTGCTGTTTCTATAATATGTCTATATACTTATATTTTAAATATATGAAATGAAATACATATTTTTATATTACAAGTGCTGCGTTTATACCAGGTTGTCCAAGGTGGATGACATCGTAGAAGTGTATGGAACACCAAACATCATAATTAATTCCAATTTTTAATAAGTTTTTGATAATGAACTACGTTCTTAAAATATGTTGACCATTGGAAATTGTCGCTTCTTGCTAAACCATGTAACAAACTGTTTCAGTTTAAAGAGAACACTCTGTATTTTGTAATTATTTGATTCCTTTCCTACTAACAATAATTAAATGTGCATGCACATTTTAAACATTAAAGAAGCGTTGGACTAACTTACCGCGACATCCAAAATTAATTGGAATACCTATACAGAACCTTTTATAAGTAACATTTACCGCTAATGGTTCAATAAACGCTGGTGAGGAGGTAAATTTATAATTAATTATGATATTCTCTCCATCCACGTATTCTTATAAACTTATAGATGACCTTACAAACGTTAGTCCCGCCATAAATCAAGATTATTTCAAACAATAACTCAAATAATTATAATTATAAAACAAGTCTCATGTTATTTTAGGAATGACATTTATATCGGCATGTTTATTTAAAATGAAATAAATTTGCAAAAATAGTTTAAAAACTGTCAACTTTTCGTGCACGATACGCTATCAATAAGTAGATATGAGACGAAAAATGGAACCGATATCTTCTCTCTTGCTCGTCGCATTTCGAATCGTTGGCTTACTTATTTCTTCGAGTGTACCTACATATTTATTTGCGTACGATGTCATCTTTGAATAATACTACACTTTATTATTATAATCATTAAATATTAAATATTCTTAAACCCAATTTTTATTACGTTTTAGTTTCTAGTTTTCTTTCACCTTAACATACATACACATAGTACTTCTAAGATTTACCTTAAATATTAAAATCCTTAATAAAAGAATTTATTTTCTTAAATATCTGATCCACTCTTTCGTTGCCTCTTTTATTTCTTGGATCAAAAAATTTGTTTCTTGGAGAAAATATATTTTTCTTAAAACAAGCCTTATAACCAAGAATATTATTAATTACAACCAAGTAAAATATTTGTTCCTATACAAGAATAATTTCTTATTTCAAATACAGATATATTTGAAAGAAGTAAATTTTTTTAAAAGAAATATATTTACGTAACTGAAGAAATCCTTTTTATGTGTGTAGACAAAATTCTTTCCGAAACAAACTTCATCAAATTCGTAAATTATAGTTCCAGTCACTCACATTCTATTAAGCAGAGTATAATTATTTCTTTAATCGACAGAGCCGTAAAATTAACTAGTCCGATATATAGATCAACAATAATTCCACATATAAAAAAATTCTAGAATTAAATAACTACCCCAAAAAAGATTATTGAAGCAACCTATAAAAAAAGATGAAAAAAATTTGTTATAATGACACAAAAACAAACCTTTCGAAAAATAATAAGAAAAATAAATAATTCAGAAATAAAATATATATCTCCACTGTATGTAAATAAACTTTCTGAACAAATAAATAAAATATTAATGCCTTACAACATAAAAGTGGCTCAAAAAAATTACAATAATCTATATTTTCTTTATACAAGACTCAAAAGTAGTACTCAACAAGATCTATCACATGTGGTATACAAAATATCATGCAGAGTGAACTGGTATCGTAGGACAAACGAACATTTTTTTCGAAAGCTTAAGGAACAAATATCTAGATATTACGGGTTTAAGAAAATATTTGATGAGGAGATATTCTTTGATTTTGAAAAATTCGAATATTAATAGGGAAAGTATAAATCAGAATTTTCTGAAATGATCCAAATTAAAAAAACATAAAAATGCAATTAATGATCGCTAAGATGTTTCAAATTTATCAAACATATACTTCCCTATAATATAAAAACAAAGTATATATACTTATTAAATAAATTCAATTGCAAAAATCACACTCAGTATATACTAAAAATTATAACGTAAATCGTACATCTACATGTACCTACAAACAACAATTTTTTATTTACTAGTACAGAAAAAGAAAATACATATCCTTTCACATATTGTTTGACTAGCATGCAAACTGCATCACAAATTTAACGAAAAAGTATTTTAGATATTGAGTATATATATTAAATAAATGGCGTGTTATTATAAAATTTTAATTAAAAAAATTTGGAGAGAAATTATTT